>VUJU01001747.1:0-29438 GCA_009835225.1 Aphis craccivora
CAAGTATTTTCAGTGATTAGTTTTTGAATTACAACCATAAAAAAAATTCGATTTGGTCAAAAACTGGTTTTGCGTAAAAATTCCCGTTTTTCCGTCATTTTTTTTTTTTGTTTTTCTCAATTTTTTTGAAAACTGTTGGAAAATGTTAACTTTTTACCTCTATAATGCACCAANGATATTCACTTTTACATCGGAAACCACCCCCATAGTTTGAAATTGGAGCATTATTTCGACTAGTTATGCTGTACACAGACACAAAAAAAAAAAAAAAATCATTATTGTAATCATCATTATTTACATCATTGTAAAATCAATACATTCTTCACTTCGTTCAGAATCTAAAACACAGTTTGTTAATTTTTAATTTTTTTATTTATCCTTAACAAGTTCGTATAAGTTAAGTTACATAATATAAAGTATAATAACATATTAATATGTTAATATCACTATTTTAAATAGTAAATAATATGATATAGGTAGATACTAGATTTAATATAATTTAATAAATAATAATATTGTTTAAAGCTATACACAACGATTGTGGTTAATAATTAAAATAATTACAAAACCTTAATATTCAATGTTCAATAAACGTGATTTGGTGAGGGGACCTGCCCAGCATAGTCAACGCCTCGATAGTTTGAATTTTTATTTAATATTTTTATCTAAATGGTATTTATATCACAAAAAAATCATAGTTGTAATACATGTACATTTTTTGGATTGGTCAGAATTTTTAGTGCTAACCTCTGTCATTTTTTAAATCAGGGTCGTACCGAACGCATATTATTAACATAACGAGTTATGGAACAAACCCTAGAGTAGTACTTTATAGTATAAATATTACAATTTTCGTTATATTAAGATCAACGTCTGCAGTGGTTCACATAATGTTTACAAATATTTACCTATAATTTTAAATATTTTTTTCCAGTGAATATACCTTTACATAGTATTTAAATCGCTTAATATGGAGATGATTTTATTCAAATTTGTATAATAAATGTATTTTAATTGTTTATAATTACTGTCAGTTTGTTTTGATTTTTGATATTAGATTAGTGGGTTTTAGTGAGTAAATAACTCTCGTATCGTTGTGAGTCACCGTACCTACTGCTACTATGCACATACTCCGAACTTACACCTTTTTTTATTATTCGTCACAGTCATTAGTTATTTCCATATTTCATTATTTTTTTACAGTATGACACATGTTTCAAATTTACCTTACTCTAAATATAATATTTTGACCGCACATCATTTTAACATTATCTATATTTTGTATTCAAATAAGTTAATTTTGATGAAAATAAAGTTAAAAGGGGTTATCAAACAGTTACTTATTGAGTGTAGATAACCCCTTTATTTAACTTTAACTTAGATTATAAAAATATAATAATATGTAAGATATAAGATGATGAGCGGTGTTACGACCTGATTCTAAAATACTGATAAACAAGACCCTGAGAGGTGTACTGGTGTTAGAACTGCCTCTGAATGACTCAAATATCCTTAACCGCCTACCGAGCTCTAACATTGGACTCTCTTATATATCAAATCATACAGAGTAGTGGTCATAGTGGTGGCGATTCTACTATCACAAAGGGTCTGGTAACATGATTTAGTATGCTTTTTGACTCGTATCCTTATCCGTGGGACATCGACTTTTGACTTTTCCAAGAAGAGACCCGCGTTACTATACTTTAATAGTTAAATTAAAATAATACTATGATCACACTGTTCGTCCTGTAACATGCCTGTATTATTAATTATCTGATAAAAACGTGTCGTCACACCATTTGATATGTCTGTGTTATACCATTTTATTCATATAATTATATATATCATACCTAAGGTTAGTAAAATAAAAATAATATAGTAAAAATGTAAAAATTGACATGTTTTTTCTTTCATACGTTGACTATTTATTTAGCTTCCTCGGAGTAATACATGGGATATTTTCGAAGTTAAGATGGGAGAAAAAGAGGTTAATGGTAGATGTGGCTACTTTTAATACTATTCAACTAGGTATTAAATCTTACTCTGAATATTCAATTTTCAATTCGCAATCGTAATTATATTGATTGATTGGGTACATAAATAAAATATTTTTTCATAATCATACCCAACGATATATTTAAATAATTATCGAGAGGAATGTATCATCATGTTAAATATCATTCAAAGTTTTTATATCTATCTGATTAATCAAACCAATCAATTAGACTTGAGCGAAAACGGTTTCCAAACTTCTCGATTAATAAATTACGTACCAAAAATATTTCTCAGTAAACATAAATTTAAAGCGTGAGTTTCAAAACTCATCAATCATTAGAAGTGCATAACGTCCCATATGATGTTTCTTTTAGTTGTATGTTTTATTTTTACTTTTAACGAAAAAAGTGCATTAAAAACATACACTTTAATAGTACCTACAATCAGGTTAGGTTAAATTATTATGATAACTCATTTTATCTCTTATAGTTAGTGTTTTAAATTAATTGAAGATTACAGTTTTTCTTTTCTAAAATCCAACAGAACAATAAATATTTGAATCTGTATAGTGAAAATCTATGGTTAAACAACGGAATAAATAATTTAAAACATACTGAAATATACTGTGAATTATAGTATTTATTATTACAGTTCCTGCTATGCTGAGGTTTTTTTAATGATATGTATTAATATCTATAAATTGTTTGAGGTTATTTAATGACCTTGTTGCAGCATATCACTGATTTCGACGTTAAGTTCAAATGCCATAGATAGTACTCTGATCAGCTGATCCAAATCCCAACCAATAATTGAATTGGAAATAATATCATTATAACATTATGCTTTATGTTTGTACCCATACAAGCAGAATGCTATAATAAGGTAATCTCAACTGTACATACAATTTTATTTTTTTATATTTATTTAAAAATGCAAAATTTCATTAAATCGTACCCTCTGTTGTACAATATTTTTTAATAAATTTATTATAGTTCGAGTATACCAAAATATAACTAATTTTGGTTAATTTCAAAACTGTATTTCTCTTGTTTTATCGTTTGTTATATAGAAAACAAGTTACTATTATTCAGTTTATTTTAGTCTAATATAATATTTTCAGCTATTGTATAATTTTTAATGAATACTTTTTTTTTTTTTTTTTTTATCATCAAGCAATACTTGTATACCAATTTAATATAATTTAATACGTTATTAATAACCATTGGAATAAAATGTATATAGTTCTCCGGTAATTATATATATGATCCCTACCTACTATGAACTAGAATTGAATATATTATTCATAAATTTATAATCATACTATTCATACTTTATAAAGCTATTCACAGGTATTAGTTTTGAAAGTGCATCGTTAATAAAATAATATTAATATGCCCAATCATTTTTGACATTAAATCAAATTTCGTTTACATTATTTATGTTTTAAATTATTTCATCATTTTTTTTCTCCTACATCTAGTAATCAAATAGCCACTTACATTCTTTTATTTCGATTCCTATCGATCACATATATTATATAACATAATATTTTATAAAGGTCAAAATGCAAATTCTTCATTTTGCCATTACCTTTTTTTATATACATTTGTTAATCGTTTTGTACTGTAGAGACCCATCAATTTACCTCTTTCTATAATAGAAGTTTTTCACAATTTAAATATTTTGATCAGAACGATGCATATATTGATTTTATGGTGATGTGTGAGTACTGTGTGTTAAAAAACACTTTTTATAATAGAAAAAGTACTTTAATTTCCAAGTTAAATATCTTTTTTGGACAAAAGTTAATGTACTTGGTGTTTTGTAAGGTCAAAAGTAAGAAAAAACTTGAAAAAAACAGACATTTTGAACGAGTTTTGAACAATATAGATTTTCTTATTTTGCTGTAATTCAAAATTTTCAAAAATTTAAAATATTTTCATCGGGTGTTTATAGTACCATATTTAAATTGTAAATACATTATGCGTCACAACATATTATAGCTTATTTCTTTTTAAATATCTTGAATTTTTTTGAGTTTTTTATGAACATTCATATATTTTTTTAATGTTGTAACAAGTATATTCATTCTATAAAAATGTTTGAGAATATGATACGAAATTCCCCTTAATAAGTTGTTTTTGTAATTAATTATTCATAATTGTAATTTACTTCAAAAATATTTTATATAAACGTATAAAGTTAAATTTTAACAAAATTAATTAATATTCACAAGTTAAATATTTTAGTTTTATATAATATTAGATTCTCGATTAATTCAAAAAGTATAAATCATATAAACTAAAGGCATACCTACTACTATTTTTTAAATCATTATTGTCTGTGCTCAATGAAATTTTCAAAATATTTGTAAAGATTTGAAAATTTGAACTTTTTTCAAGTTTTTTTTTTTCAAATATTTAGCCTCAAAAAAATAAACTTCGATATTGGTAGCCGGTAGGTAAATGGTTTCACATAAAATGTTATAATTTTATTTTCGATGAAGAATATAGATATAGAAAACACATGATTTTTTTCTAGTATTTTATATTAAAATGTTAATGAAATTTGGAGAAATCAAGAACATTTACAAATTATTATTTTTTGATTAGAAAGTGTATAGAATACTCAATAATAGTCACCTATCCACCAAAATTTAACAGAATCGTCACAGTCAGATACCTAATAAACTTATTTTTCAAACGTCGTATCGAAACTTATTTATACTTAAATCCATCGACCGCGACGATGCACTTTTGTGCATGAGTTAACTGCAAAACTATTTTAGATTATGAGTACCTACCTACATATCAAGCACAATGTTTATTTGCCCGATGAACTGAAAAGCGTATTATTATGTCACTGAGTCTTATATTATGTATCTTCTCGTGTAGTGCACATATATTTTGTATTGAACACTACATCAACACGTTCGCGTTCGTTCGCATGTGAATATTGTCACGATCTTCATACCCTTTAAGCACTGAGTAGCTGTGTCTCACCGGAGAAAACGTTCGATGGCTTAGAATTTTGTAGGCTTTGAATGTTTTCCACGCATAGTATAATATGTTATTTCTAATTTAAGTGATCAGATCCTAATGTTCAAAGATACCACCGGAAACACACACTTGGCATTACGCCGCTCTCCCTTGGCCTGCCAATACGTTCCTTAATATTGTAAATCCGTTGTCTAGATTTATATAAACCAGTAATGTTCGGTTGTTTTGATAACAATAAAATAAAAAGTATGCATAACTAGGTAATCACACATTATTATTTCTATAATAATATGGTTAACGAACAGAGATAATATTCTTTAAATTGAAATGTTGTTTTGCGGTTGAACGTAACCGTATAAAACACACTCATCTACAGTGGTATTATAGCGTTATATTGTACGAATCACGCAGATAAGATCGACCTTAATATCCAGGAAGTCTGGTGATCGGTCCGTCTATATGATGAAGTCTATCTCCAGGTATTCGTCTTATTTACTATATATAATATACATATATTTTAATTATTAATATATCTTAACTACCAGGATCACTAGGTATGATTATTGTTGTTATGACTATTTATGGAGTGTTCAATAGACTGTAGTGGCTTCGTGATGATAAGTAAGAGAGAGCTGTGAGTGGGTATACTCAAATATTGTCGTTTCCGTAGATGGTGTAAGCGGTGGCTGTTCGAATAGCGCAGTCACGAGAACGCGATTGTGTTCCTGTCCGGACGTGCATTCCCAGCTGACCAAGTAATTTCACATCCTTCCGGTGTCCACTACAGATTTACGACAGAGATTACCACCTAAAAGTAGCGTACGTTCGTCCCCGTTCGTCTAATAAAACCACCATATATTTGTGTTAAATCGATTGATATTTTTAACAGCTAACGTTTACATCATTCGAAATTTTTCTCTTCTGAAAATTTAATGTATGCGCTGTCCTAAATTTTTGAATTTATCTCATTCTTTTTACCCATTTATTTGTAGTAAAATAGCTGAAAATATTTTGTTTTTAAATATCAATATTATTGAATTTCAATCTGACACAAAATATTTCATCTACAAATAACATAGATTTACCATTGTTGCGTCAGTTACAAATAGATCAACAATTTTAAAAAAAATATTAAAACTCACATCATAAATATACTGTAACACATTTTATATTAATATATTAAACACTTGAACCAAATACATTTTTTTTTTGGGGGGGGGTGAGGCCACTTGGATAATAATAAATTATATTTGACCTATAGCACATATAAACTGCTCACCTTAATAAGACAGTAAATGAGTAGGTAGGTAATAATTTACCGAAGAAAAAAAAATCTAGTTAAGCTAAAGTTTCCTTTGAAATTGGAAATCCAATCCTTCTTCGTAGAAAAACTGAGCGTCAACTCTATAGTTAGTGATAGTGAATTGAAATTTCACTTTACTTAAACACCTTTGTTTACGTACATAATGAAAAAATACATCCTAAATATTTTTCATATTTCCTAAATAACAGGAATTTTAATTATTTTGTCTTTTCTATCCCCATTAAGATCCTTAAAAATATATTATTTTAAATTTAATTTTATTCATATAGTTTATAATATCATACAAAATAAATATGTATACATTGTACAACTGTACAATTGTACAATGTTTTTATATATATAATAAATATTGAAATGTTCTAAGAAAATTAAATTAAATAATAATAACTTCAAGATACCTATTTTGTAATCTATAGTTCTATAAATACATAATATTATGTACACAGCGTTTTTAAAAATTGAAATCGTTTAAATTATGATAGGTAAAAATATCGCAATTTATATTTAAAAGACATGATATACATATTATTATAATGTTGATATTTTAACTATGACACTAATAAATGTCTTAATTTACTATTAGATATTGTAACTACCAATGTGTTTAACTTTTTTACTATTAATACAGCCAACATATTATGTAAAAAAAAATCATCTTTAGAAAAATTAATAATTAATAATTATCCATTATTTTTATTTCTGTTTCTCACTTCTTTCTTTTGGATCATTTTGATTGGACAATAATTATTAACTTTGAATATAATTTATGAATTATATTATTATAATATCATTATAATACACTGTTTTATCACTCCTAAGTTTAATCGATACTCTCGTCATACTCGAAAAACCACTATTTTATTGTATATAATTGTACTACACATACAAATAATCAGATATAAAATATCGATACAAAGGAAAATATATTAAGTGACTTAGCTAATACAATGAATGATAATAATTTATGGATAGCTTTTACGAGGAGGGATACGATCATGGCGAAGATTTATCTCAAACAATGTCTAGAAAATAAAGTTTAAAAAGTACATTACCATAGTATTAACTAAATAATTTACACGTCTAAATGAGTAATTTATGGTTTTAGTTATCATAAGTACCAAAAGTATATCAACTAACAGTTAAACGATACAATATGCATATTTTATTATTTAGAATAAAAATAATTTAATTGTAATTCAAATAAGATAAATAAAATAATATTCAGGAAAACTTCATTATATTTTTATTCATAATAATAACACACCATAATGTTATATCATTAAACTATAATTAATTGATAATATTATTAAAAAAAAAAATAAGAAGAAGAATAAATAATACGTATATACTTACTACTTATACATAATTCATAGCTATTAATCAATCATGAGATCTTTAATTTACAAAAAAAAAAATCAAATAATACATGACTTATTTATTATATTTGTCAATATATAATCTAGTATTCTAGTATACAAATATATAAATATTATATTCATCTAATACCTATGTATTGTGATCCGTAAGTAGAACACTGGCGGGCTTTTTGTTCTTACTCAAAGATCAAATGTTTAAGACAAAGTAATATAATATACTTAGAGCCGTAATCGTTTTAATTGTCTTCCTTTCAACCGATTCACAGTGTACAACAAAGTTAAAAATGTTCAATTTGGCCCACCACCAAAGAAGTTTTCACGTAGCACATCTTTACGTTTCGAATAAAACCAAAAACCAATCCAAATTCAAGTACTTGATACACCGATCACAATCAAAAAGCTTAAGATATTTGGACTCGACCCAGTAGAATCACACAACAATAACAGTTTTGAATTGAATTATTTACAAATAATATACTCGCACATTATAAATTTATATGTAGGTACACATATTAGTCCGCAACACTTATAAGTTTGAACTTAAGCTAAAAGTGAGGGATCGCATATTATTATTGTCATGAAAACATACTTATTAGTTTATTGTTTTTAAATTTTTATTAACTGATAATTTAACATTGAAATATTTGGTATCAAAAATAATAATAATAAAATAAAATGCATTTAGAGGTTTTCAGTGTATTCTCATTTATTATACCTACACTAAAACTGAAAAAAAACACATTGACACTGTACGGAATTTAAAGCAGCAAATTTAAGTGTGTATGATGTGTTTATATAATGTTTATACTGTAGATTTCACGAATAATACATCGAAATTTAATATCGGTTCATGTATCCCGAATTCCTAATCCTTTTAAACGGACAGAGGATCCTCTGTTGGCCACAGTTATCGGTCAATAACCGTGAAAAGATACAATGGACAATGAAAATGAATTTGATATATTACACACAATTCAATAACCCTCGGAAATATCTATAATGTAAACACGATACGTATGTTATGCGTAAATATATATAATTAATGTCGTTAAATGCATATAATTACTATCGAAATTATTTAGTGGATATTGTAGAGTAGGTATTATGCCTTTTGGTGATTAAGCTTGACTAATGTTCATACTACATTCGATTTGGTCGTTGGTTATAAACAGTAAAGGTATTCATATTCAAGAAGGTTTGGAGAATAAATATAAAATTCACTCTAAAAACAACTTGATTGAAAGTCTAAATTTTATTTTTATGTTGGAATTTTAAATAAAAAGGTACAACATTATGTTTAGGTATATAAAACATTTTTGTTCATAATCAAAATCAATAAGACTTAAGGTATTATAAACAATGTATGCTTATAAAATGAAATATAACTACCGTTCCAACTAAATTATGTTAAAAAATAATTTTACAAAATATAATGTTAACATTTTTAATTACATTGATTGAATTAATTTTATATTTTATCTACTGATGATTTACAACTCTTTACTTACAACTTTACTTTTGATCCCTTACACTTTTTCCATATATTATATTAAATATGAATTACCTATAAATATTAACCTATATTAACCTGATTCAGGTACAAATAACTGAAGTTCGTAAATACTATATTATTATTGTACGGGTAAAACACTAAAATCGTTTTTATATTCAAAAATAATGGTGATTTATCGATTAAATGTCGCATAAATTAATAGTTATAAAAACCAATAAATTATTTGATTATAATTTTATAAATTAAATATATTATTTATAATAATAATATACATAGATAGGTACTCGAAATTTCATTTTCAAAGCACTCCTCTCTCTCTTTCTCTCTTAATAGTATTAAGTACTCACTATTTTCCTGTCGTTTTCCTGTCGGTATACGGTTAAATTTTTACGTCCATTGACATCGTGAGTACCTATAGAGTATTGTAGAGTGTATTATTTGAATTAATTTAACCTTTAGCTTGTAATTAATTTTATAATATATTAATTATTTTCCTGTGCTAACTTACACACAAATAATACAAAAATAAAACTATTTCGGGTAAATCAATTATTTGGCATTATTTTAATGACTTACCTATACATATATTACAGCTAAATATTTATATCCTAACATAAACATGAAAACGATAAAAAAAACATAATTAATGTAATAAAAATAGTGTAATATGTTAATAAAAGCAACAAAAAACCAGTTTGAAAAAGTCCACTCACCAAGCGTAGTATTCTTCTAAGTTTTAATACATTTTTAAAATACATTTACTTTATTTCATAATGTTTATCATAATATTTAATTTAAGAGACTTATTTTACTAATGTTTTATATATGTATATATATATTGTAAACATACATATCACATATTTAAATACATAATTATTAATTAATAATAAAAATATAAGACTCTCCCATCAAAAAAAAAAAAAAATATGTATATAAGTGCTTATGAAAATACAAAAAAAACAAATGTACTTTTTTCAACCCTTTAGCCCTGATCGTAATATAATTAATTGAAACAAGTGCGTCATTACTCAGTAGTTATATCGACTAACAGAGAATTTTGAAAACATCATCGAATTCGAAACATATAACATAAAAATAACAATGTATGCGTAATTCGGTTTAACGTTTTCGTAGGTAGTCGACGAATGCATTCCGTTCGATGTTCTTAGGGGCGGTGAAAAACTTGTTTGAATTGTCAAGTGCCTATGACTCAAACGTTTGAAAAAGTCAAAGGATCTGTAGAATACATTATTACTACGTACGCGTTAGCTTTCTGGTAACTCTCCTTTAGGGTTGATATTCCGTTCGTTTGATGACCGCACGCGTCGTTGCACTACAGATACAATAATAACGATAATAATTATGCTGACGATGATAATAATAATCTTTGTCGTCATCGTTTTGGGTAGAAAACCATTTTATACGTGATGAGTGGCACAACGTGTTATGTTAATTAAACGGTAAAAAGACGGTTGTCCACGATTTAATATTCTAATCATAACAGACGGTGTTCGAAGAAAAGAACGAGTTAAAATTACCACGTTCGTGCTGTGTTTTATTTGTTTGTTTGTTTTTTTTTTTTTTTTTTTTTATTGACATATATTTCAAGCACAAAATGCCCTTTTTACAAAGACAACGAAGACGCAGGTTGAACGCTTTATCTTTTTGGTTGGAACCAATTTTCGTTTTACCAGTTATGTATTCGTTTTTGTTTATCACATTGGAAAGTTAATTTATGTTGAACAGTTTAATAATATTTATGTTGACAAAAAAACTTCATTACTTATATTTAAGTGCTTGATGAATACTTTAAATGGTTTTTCATATGAAGAGTTTGTTTTATCCTTATTGAATATATTCCGAGAATCGTAAAACGATTACCTACTATCACAACGTTACTGTTGTTTGATATCTAAATATTAAAGAACAAAAAGAAAACTTTGCTAAATTTTATTTTTCATTTTTGATAATGTGAACAGAACTCTTAACGCTCCATTTCCACAAATGTGCAAATTACACTAAATTACTATGTTATCTAATACATTCGATCGAACAAATGCATCGTCTTATATATACATAGGTAGTGTAACTAAAAGACCATTATCAACTGTAACGCATCAATAGGGGGAGTTAATTTTTCTTCCATATCGAATGCTTTTTTTTTCTATTGTGTGACATCACCTTTATATAACGATTTCTATAATTTCACCCCATCGATAAAAAAAAAACTCAATATTCACCAGAAATACACCAAATGGTAATGTACGCAACTATATAATATTATATGAGAAACCACGTGAAATCAAATAAATTCCATTTTTTCTCATCTACGAAATTTAGAAAATGTGAGTCTATGACTTTTAAAAGAATTACGTCTTCGACGTATTGAAATATATTCACTATTGCGCGAATAATCCGACGTCGTCGAGTGAAAACTCTCCCGGATGACTGCGACCATAGTGCGTACACAGTGCGTGTACAAACGACTCGGACGTGATTTAAAAACGGTTTACGAACGCAATACGAGTACTTTGACATATATTTTTATTATTTGGAGTATACGTGAGAATTAAAATATTCTTGGGACGAAAAAAAAATGAAAAATATTCAGAAATTTCTTCTCAGATCTCGCGGGGAATATTTAACGCGTTTTGTACAAATATAACTCTTGGGGGCAATAATAATGCGTAAAGACGCAATGCAGTTTGAAGTTTGATATATTTCGGTGATTTGTGACATATTCAAAATCGAAAATCACAGAATATCTAATGGACATTACACTAAATCCATATAGGTAATGTAGGCATTAAAAACATAACACTTCAAATAAAAAAATGAATACTAGACGTTTACTTTGTTAACATATTATTGGTTGGCTTTATTTTTATTAACATTTTTTAATTAACTCTTTGTCAGTTAACAGAGAAAAAATACGTTTTTACACGCAAGGAAAACAAAAAAAAGAAAATCACTAACACGCAAGAATGCAAAATCGAGATTTCGGTCCGTTTTCCCGAAATGACGTCATGGCAGACTCACAAAAATCGCCCACGTATATAATAATAATAATGACTGCAGTATATCATTTTTATAGTAAGCCACTAAAATCTCAAGACACTCTTTAGATTTATGAGATCTTGAGAGGGATGACACACTTGTCTTTTCGACCTTCTCCCATCTAAACCTTTCATCCACCGACAGATAACACTGTGACAAGTCAAATTTATCACTTTGTTTTAAATAATAACGGTAATGGCGTAATGTTAATAGTTAAAAGCACAGCAATCAAAATGGACAGACCGTTATCTGATATATGTTTAATACTAGACCTGACAGTATAACAAGTACACGTCAATTAGAAATAATAATGTACACAATGTGTTTTGTTGAGTAGAAATATATTACGTTCAACAGACAAAGATTTAAAACCTTATCGACGTTTTAATATAATTATTATATTAATATATTATTTACTCCGAAAAGTTTATTTTAAAACACAAATCGATAACTTTTAATTTCTGCGAAACTATGGGATAATATATTATGTTGTATACCAGCTTGAAGTTTTCCGGGAAAAATAGACTTCAAATAATCGATTGACAATGAATCTATGATTTGAAATTCATAAATTTAAAAGTATTTATGATCAAATTTTATTAATTGTTTTAACATTAATGATACGCTAGGTTTACATAAGTTTTAATCCTTTAGTGAATATAAATAATAAATATATATATATATAATTTATGAATACTTACAAACAAATGTTAATAGTTTTCAAATGATAAGTACGCCTTATGTCAAATGGATCATTCAGTATATAGTATCATTTATTATACACAATAAATATATTATAATGTTTTATTAGTTGTTATGTATACCAGTGTTGGTTAAAAACATTTTATGAATATCCAATGATTATATTTTATACATAATATAATGTCTATAATTTATAATTTTTCTGTATATATATGTATTTTACTATTTGTATTGTTATATATTTTTTTTTAATGACAACATTTAATTCCTTGTTCCCAAGTAGAATATTTTATGAAGCACTTTGTTATATAAAAATTTAATGTTGGAAGAGTAGTTCCCGAGTTATACGAGTAGACGGGACAGATGTACCACTCAAAATGTCGAACGATTATTCTGCTCATCTAAACTTTAAATAGGTACTTATAATTGTTAAATAAACTACTCTTCAGAAATTTAATTTGTATAAATCAAAGTCCTCTAAATAATACATTTCATTAGAATATATAATTCAAAATGTTTGTTGTGTAAAATGAGTAAAATATATTTTTTATAAATAAGAAAAATATTTTTTTTTTACAAAAAATTTTGTTTTTTTGAAAATTATGAAACAGAAATATTTTCTAAAACGTAAGTGTTGTATAATATTGTAAATCATTAAACATTGTTTGGTCGATATAAAAGATTATTATTTTAGAGGCAACCACTTATTTACATTTACTCTAAGAAGAGTCTTAACGATTATGGAAATGTGTTTTTATTTGATAGTTTTAAATTACTAAAAAATACAATTTTTGAAAAAATAATGTTTCCTTATCGTAATTATAATTATTGTAATTAATTATTATAAATTTTTAATATACTATTTTAAAACAGATTATACATCAAACAATTATACCTAACAGATAAAAATCATATTTCTATTAAATAGTTAATTTAATACAAGTTATTAAAATTTAAATGAGTGGAATGACATAAAAAGTAGCCCGGAAAATGTAATTCTACTCGTTAAAACTAAAATTCAAAAAAATTAAAAATTCTACTGTTTTATTTAATTAACCACTAGTTAATCAAGTTTAACCACTAGAAAATCGATTTTTAAAGTTTATAAATTGAAATTTGTAGAAAGATAAATACTTTACTTCAAAATAAAAAATTAAAAATGTATCCGGTTGTTCACAACAGTAAAAGTATTAAAATGATGATAATATTAAATGTTAACACTTTTTGACACAAAAAAAGTAATTGTCTTTTATTTTATAAAATCAAAATTGATGTGTACCGTGTCTTGTATATATATTTTTATGAAAAACGATTTTGTGGCTCTAGGGAATACATCTATACTTACATGTCAAAACTAAGGAAGAAAAGTAAGAACTTTACTCCTTTCAATATCCTTTAACTTAGGGTGACCATACGTCTTGTTTAAAACGAAATTGTCTCTTGCCCCACTTCTTCGGCATGCTACTAATTGGATGCTATTTATATGTTTTTTAGAAACCGAACTTGTATCACTGCTATTACTATTATTATATGAGCACAAAAGTAAAAAAAAAAAAAAAAACAATACACGAAACTAACTAAACAATACATTTTTACAGTTTTATACTAAACCATATCTATAAAAACAACAGTTTTCGTTATTAAATGCTACGAACAATAATTTGTCAGAAGCAAAAGACGCACAATTTAATTATGAACCCTTACCAGTCATTATCTATTCGAAAAACATATTTTGTCTAGAGTACACGACATTTAAAAAATGTTATTTAAGTATAAAAAAGCGGGCAAGTGGGAATCGCACTGCTGTACGATTAAGTGCCGTATGGATCATTATTATATATTACAGGAGTGTTAAATTTTAATCCAATGGTAGGTATCATTGTATACGAAAAACGATTCTGAACGGAGATGATTTGTCAGCCTAGGATATAATTTTCAGTGGTTGGTAAAAAAGGTGGTTTATGTTTTAATGGCCTGAATACATCAAAATTTAAGTTTTTTTATAATTATTATAAGCTTAACTTATGGAAAATCTCGTATTACATTTTCAACTCTTAGCTACTTTTACAAAAATGTTTATGAATTATACCTACAAAATAATTTGCAAATATTCAGGAATATGACAAATTTTTGTCAACATTTGAAGTTCAAATGCTAATAAAAAAAATCGTACTTATGTATTCTTATAATTTTTTAATCACTATAAAAATAACTTATGTGGAACTTTGCATTAAATTTTCAAGTATTTTGATAGGGCAAAAAGATTTTATCGACACTTCAAAAAAACATTTTTCAGAAAAATTGAAAATTTCAGTTGTCTATAAATAGCTCAAAAAACTTTTTGAAAGTTAAATCACGTAAAGAAAACGTTAATCTCAATAACTGGTAAAATTTCCAAGTATCTACGACTTATACTTTTTGAATAATAACAAATATTTTAAATCGTTTGAGGATAAATCGTTATCGTTACGGTATTTCTTAAAAATTTAAAATTCAAACGCACTTAACATTTTTCCTATAATGATGCGTCGAGTTTTCTCTATAGATACTTGAAAGAAAACTTAATGTTGTACTTTTAGTCCTTAGTTATTAACACAAACAATTTTATGATTTTTAACTTTAAAATTACTTGCAAATTTTCGATTTTTCGACAGATTTCGTAAAAATATGAACTATAAGCGCATTAAAAAAAAAATGTGACTAACGATTTTTAATTTTTTTTTAGCTACAATAAGAACAACTCATAAGGAACTTTGTGTTAAATTTTCAAGTGTTTTTGGTCATCCAAATTTTTTTTTATCGACACTTCAAAAAAAAATCTCGTAAAAATCGAAAACTTCTATGGTCTATAAATAACTCAAAAAAGTCAAACATTTTTGAAAATTCAACTATATATAGATATCACTGACATAAACATTTGGTGAAATTTTCCAGTATTTAAAGTGATTAGTTTTATCAATTACAACCATATAAAAAAAAATCAGTTTGATCGAAAACTGGTTTTGCGTAAAAACTCCCGTTTTTCCGTCATGTTCAAAAAAAAAAAAAACACACACACACACATCATTGTAAAATCAATACATTTATCACCTCGTTTAGAATCTAAAATTATTAAACGATTTTCCGAGATTTTTTCTGAGTTAATCCATTTTTTATATTTTATAAATATAGAAACCCTATTCGAACTCATCTTTATATCGGGTGTTTAAATTTGTCGACGGGTGGTTTACTTTATTTATATCATACATTTTTGATTAGTATTATATAATGACATAGGTATAGTTGTAGTTATAATAGGTATAATACATACAAAAAAAGTCAGGCGGAGCCTGTGACTCTCATTGCATGTGGAAATAACTTGAATATACTTTATCTTAAATGGCCAAGATTTAGCTGTTGTGTGCTCAACAAGTTCGGAACAATCAACACAAATTATAAATTAGCTCGTGTGCAAACTTTAGTGGTGTTTGCCGTCGTCGGTTTTGCTTCATACGCCACAATATACGCCCATATTAGTGATATTCGGTTAAACTATCATCCGATACGTTTATTCTCGGAGTGTGCATGTTTCACGTGATATGTTGTGCCATAAACTATAGTATACTATGGTATTATTCTGTTTTTAATTAGCTATATGAATGAATACGTATTATAATATTAACGTTAACATATAATCGCTAAACCATTTTTTGATTTATTATACTATATTATTTTCTTATATGAACGTGTTTTACAAATTACAACTAAAATATTAGGTAATTTATCGCAAAGTATCTACTTAAATAATTCTAATTTCATAAATCTTTATATTATGATAGGTATATCTATCATTTTGATATCTCCGTATAATAATTATAATATGTTTAAATCACAATTAATATAATATCTAATAGTATGGATTATTATAATTTTTACAATCTTATCTATAATAAAATTAAAATAGCATAAATAACATTTATTTTCCTCAGTATTTATTTAAAGTATCTGCCTCGTCATTTATTATGATAAATAAACTTAAGTCCATGAGTTAACATATTAATGTACAATCATATTTGATATAAATGGCGTGATCAAAATATATAATACAGATAGTTTTGGTCCAGTACATTAAGTATGCGTTTAAACGTTAATTGTATTTAAAACTTTTATAATGAGATAAGTTTAATTTTTGGCTAACCTTTAATACATTTTTATAACATTTCAAAATATTATAAATTAAAAATAAATCTTTGATATTATTGTGTTTGCAACAAGAACTGTAACACTATCGAATGCAATCGAAATCGGAAGTTTATGGTAAATAATAAATCGTTAAGATATTCAACATAAATCTTGATAAAAGTTGCGTTCACGAGAATCTTTAATGGACTCATTTGGAGACTTTTCAAAAGTTAGTTACCATAATAATTTTCCAAATAGGAACCAAAGTTGAGAGCTTGTTTTTGAATATAAATTAAGGTCAATTATTTCGATTTAAAATGTATATACTTCTGTATTATTGACAAAAATTTCAGATATTATGACAGTTTAATAATTTTCTTGAAGCCAAAACTTTCAGAATTATAAAAGTGTGTGGAATATGAAAGTAAAATCTTGAATAAAATATAATAAAAAAATCAGTGCTGAAACAGATAATTTCTTACCATGCTATCATGAAGACATGTGGTATTATATTATAAACCTAAATCAATATAACACTCTGGTTGATCATGATTTATTCTTACTAGACTTTACGATGTACAGTGAAACTTTAATTAACGACATTTTCTGTTTAACGAATTATTTTTGAGAACCATAAATTTCATTGTTAATCTGCATAAATGTATCTCTTGTATAACGAATTTATTATTTCTATAAACATAACTAATTCATCATTTGACAGCAAAACTGTTTTTGTATGTGTTGCTACTAACAAAATAAATATTAAATATTATTCTAAAATAACTACAATTTTATTTTAACTGATAAAAATAAGATATTGGTAGGCAAGCTGGTTAATTTTTTACTGCAGTGCTGTGTGCTGCAGTTTCAATATTAAAGTAAACATATTTGTACTCTCATTGTTTTTGTCTTTTTTTCTATACTTACAAAATTATCGAAACGTAGGTAAATGTTTATCAATTGTCGATACATTTTAAGTTTTAAATTAAATGAGCAAAGGTGTTAAAAAAAGATATTTTCAAAAAATTTCCTTTAGCCATATTGAAAAATTGTGAAAAAACATTGAAGCAAATGCAAGAATCTTGCTCGTCGACAATAGAAAACGAATAAAAGTGTGCATTTATGAACAATTTGACAAAGCTCTTAAAATGAATAAATTGTATACAAAATAATAATCTGCCAATATCAGGGACGTTAATAAAAAAAAAAATAGCGGTTTATTTTACTCAGAAACTTAGTTTTGTAAATTTTCGTGCTAGTTCTATATATTTATATAAATTTAAATTGAGACATAACATTACGTTTAAAGTTATTTGTGGCAAGAGTGCTGATAATCCAAAAAGGACTGTGATATGTGGAAATTAAATGTATTCAATGTATTTTTGTTTAAAAAAATCAATAACTATAATATTATAAGACACATGCATATTCGAGATTTGCTTAAATATTTTAATCGGTCTAATTATTGAACAACGGCTAAAAAAATGTTATAAAAATAACCGGATCGTCTAATCTATCTATCAATAATTCGATTCTATCCTAATATAAAGCGCTAAGTACTTACATTCAAACAGAAACGATCACACTACTTCAGCTCATTTTGCTATTTGGGTCTGTTTATATGTATAGTTCTTGTTGCATAAAAACTTCAATTTTTATTAATTGATAGTAACTCAACGGTTATTATCGTTACATATTATATGATTAAATTTGTTAAATTTACTTGCCGTTATTATCTATAATCAGTAGAAACACAAATCTAAAAATAATAAGTGAAAAGTATAGTTAGGTAGTTTAGAATGGTGTTTAATAGTTTGTGGCATAGGCCATAGACTATGTAGATATCCGGTTTGAAGCAAAGAACATACAAGGGTTTAATAGATAATCTGCTGTATCCTTTATTCCATAAACGCTGGTAACATTCGAGTATATGCACTAAAATAAATTATAATTCAGTGTTTCAGTCATCACCGCGAGGCTAAAATTTGTATACAACAGCATGTTTTTTTTTTTGCTACGTCCAAATGGAATATTATCCCGATGAAAATAGTTCTATTTTTATTTTGCACGTTTTTGCACAATATAATATTATATTATTATTTGAGCTTGTTTAAATGTCTTATATGGATAGATCATAGGTCCGCGCATATAATATAATATTCGCCGTACCACGTTCCCACGACACGTAATCATTTCCTCTGACAATTGTGTGCGAAACTGCAAAAGTCGTATACTACTCACTACTCCTATATAGTATGTGAGCAATACGTATCCTGTACATTTTGAGTACATAGATGTGTCTTTGCTACAACGATGATATTATTATATTAATATGATTTACCGAAATCAACAGGATGTACACCACATATAATATTATTGTCGTTATAGTTGCGTAATATACGTCAACTTGTTAGAGGATATGATGGAAAGGACCGGTAGAGGCTTTGGGGCCGAAGCCCCAAGTCGTCATCATACAGATGATATTTAAAATTTTATAGTTCTCTCGTCTATACTTACCTATATATTTACGTTAAAAACACACACGCACACACACGTCATTGTAAAATCAATACATTCATCACTTCGTTCATAATCTAAAATATATAATTTTAATATTTTGTTTAGCAAATTTCTTTATATTTAAATTATGTTTTTATTACCCATGAGACTTTGTTACATAGATGTTCCACTAGGTATGTTTATATTTTTTACTAAAAAATATTTTAATTATGCGTATATAGTTTAAAAAAATGTATTAGAAAAATATAAAAAAAGCTCGTTATAGAGCCAATACTTACGGCGTTTTATTAATTATACCTTTACTCGATCAAAAAAAAAAAAAAAAAAATTACCAATCAACATCAAAAAAAGAAAAAACCTTTAAGTATAAAATTCGTTTGTATAATCGATTTTAACATTGCCTGTTTTGATTATTAAACATCACACTATTATGCGTAATAACATACAATCCATGACTACGATATTCACAGCTGATTAAAAAAACGTGTCTATGAACCACCATACGAAGTATACTTGCAATAGGTTAATTACGTAAAAATAATTACAACTATAAGGAGAGTAATGAGTATTACATTCTCTATTAGATAGAATAAAAAAGTTGGGAAACATTGCTGTATCGTTGTCGCATCCATTGCCGACTGTCTCGTATTGTCGGAAGACGACAGAGGCCGTTTTTAATTCGATTGCCAACTTACTAAAGGCTCTTATTATCTCCGTGTTGATGACAAATTCACGTGTGTGTGTATCTGAGACAACGGAAATTTGTCGTGTAATCTTGTTTTCACAGCCGAGTGGCGAATTAACAGTAGGGGCGGCAAATGAAGGTGTCTTCTGCACACGGGCCTTAAGGCAATTACTATACTATATAGTATTATAATTCCACAGTGAAACTTTGCCGAAAAACGTTGTTTTTATTTCAAGTCGACTTTTACAGTTAATAAAGTAACTATTATGTAATTTACGTACATCACAAATAAACTTATCATATTTTTTGTGGATAATGTAAATAAAACAGCCGCTATTAATTACATTTGTAAGCCTACATTATTGTATAATACTTGTAGTAACGAGAAAATAAAAAACAATACTGATAATAATGGTGAGTTTTGTCAAAACGTATTGTACTGTCTTAATTATGTTTTTTTATGTCAGTTAGAAATGTCAATAAAAAATATTTTTATTAAAAATTGTTTATTTCAAGATTAAGTTGTCAGAAAATCAAAAGTAAAGACGATGATATTTTTGAAGTTTTTGAACGTATGTTATACATTTATAACAAAATCCTTTTGATAAAGGACTTGAGTTCAAGACGACGAATAGTAATTGCAGTTGAACAATAGAAAATGGTTTTTATTTGTTTTTAGAACCTAATAATTATAACTCGAGAAATGGTCAATAATAATAATAATCATTTAATAAAAATATGAAAATAATTTGATTTTGTTTTGTTAAAAATCGACGTTTTTTTTTTTTTTTTTTTGTATTTATAGCAGAGTAAAGGATTCAATATAGAATAAAAATTAATCACTGGAATATAATGCGATTTAGTACAGTTGAAATAAGTGATTCAGTATATAGCAGACGCTACATGAATGATGGCCACAATGGTCTTTTGATTGACATTCGCGACGCATCGGAGAATAAAGTGATTACCTATATTATAAATTTCTTAAATATTTGATATTTTTTGTTCGTTATAGGTACATGATTAAAAAAATTTTATTTTTACGAGTTATCTTATTCGTAATCTTAAATGTTTGATAATAATTTGTTTAATCTTGTTGACTAAAGATTATATTATCATTATATTAAACGTAATTTGGTGTGTAATCGTAGACATTTAGATTTCAACCGGGTGGTTGCGGATTTTATTCGACCAACGTGATATAATAGCTTATAGTCGGATGATCGTCGGAAAAGTGTAAGCTAATAATCGTCTATAGTCTATCCATGTCTTTGTAATGGAAAATCAATCATATTTTTTTTTTTATTTCTCGCGGATAACTAATTTACAATGTCGGTGGTTAAAGAGACACTGAGCTTTGGTTAGTATAATAATATATTAATATATATTAAGCTATGAAGCTCGTCGCCACTTTCGTCACCGTCGTCGTTGAACGAGAACGGTTTTAATTCAATATCCGACCAAACTACTACAAAGGATCGTATTATCTTGGCGTTAATGACAGATGCGTGTGTTTGTGTGTGAAAACTAAACTTTATCTTGTAATTTAGTTTATTTGTTAGCATCGACCGTTTCGCCGGGAAATATCTGTGAGAAAACATTTCCCAATTTTAATGTAATTACTAGGTAAAGTATAATTTTATTAACAAATTTATCAATTCAAAATCTCTTTTTTTATCTTCCAAATGATTTATTGTGATTGGGTGATCCACAGACAAAATAGTATGGAATACACATAACGATATATTTATCATAACGCAGTCACCGGTACGCTGACCAGTGTTACTCAAACTGTACAGGGAATCAAAATTACTTTGACTGACCACACATTTGAAAGAATTATATTACTCGACCGAGCACGACATCATTAAAATTGAACATTATAATATGGCAATAATTAAAATGTATTTTTGATTAGAAAAGTATTATACTATATACTCATAAATTGAAAGCCGATAAGAAACTTACACTATATAATCGTCATTGACTATAACCAATCCATTGTAATGTCTATAATGTTCTGTGCTCGGATTGTAAAAATCATCACTAAGAATTATGAGACCACAAAAAATACATCTAATAGTCATTTGACTACATCTGATAAAATCTTATGTCAAATTGCCCTCTACACATTTTCATAAGATTTTGGTCGTCGAGACAAATTTAGTAAAATATATAGTAAATCAAAGACATCGTTTGGGAAACACTGTAAGTTGGTATACGAAGGTCGGAATATGAACATTATACGTTTATATAAATTGTACACTTGGCAGCTGAAAATAATTTACTAGCAGCAAATCTATATAATTTTTCGTCAATTCTAAAGCCACTACGCGTACCCGAACAATCAAATTTTATTCAAAACCTACCTGCCATTCATATATTCAACGAGCAATAAATGTCATGTAAATATCGTTATGGTACCAAATATAATGTAATATCATTATGATAATATTGTTTAATTTTAAATTTTATTTTCCTAACGATGTTATTGGTGTTGTCATTCTGAGGATAACGATAAATTTATCGGTGTGCGTGTGTGTGTGTGTGTGTGTGAGGGAGAGAGAGAGTGATGTGTGTATTTTTTTTGCCTATGGACACTTTTTATGGTGAAAAAAAAGTTTTGGTCCTTAACTTAAAAGGTTGTTTTGGTAGCAAATCAATCTAGTTGGTATTATATGGGACTCCATTAATAATTTCTGAACATAATTGGGTGAAGGAGAATAGAGAAATGGAAACTTTTTACGAATAACTAGTTGTATTTTATAATAATGTGTTTTTACGTGTAAATAAAAAATTAGCAGCTGTAGTGATTTAAAAGTTAAGATCAATAATAATTATATAGCATGATATAATTAATATAAAACATTACAATGGTAATAAAAATACGATAAATTTACTATAACACATATCTTTTATAGTAACAGTATATAATAAATATGTCTAGTATCAACAATATCAATATTTTATAATATAATATACTTTGCAATAATATAGCCCAGCGGAAACCGACTCCGCCATTTTGGGAATCATTTTTCAAATGTGAAAATTTATTGTTAAATTCAAATTTTACACATCCATTATTAGTTACTACAGTGAACTCAATGACGATATGGACTTGACACCTACCAATGATACAGCAAACTGACTTCCCTTGTGTTTTTGAGCGTGCCCGTATAATGTTTAACTCATATTACCTATTCGTACCAAAACCACCACGTATACCCCCCCCTTAAAAAAATATAAGTATACTAAAATATATACGCGCGATATTATATATTATTTTATTTATATTTTTTAATATATATTTATATTATATTATATATTCGTATTATACCTACTTTCCACTAATATTATAATGCGTTATTTACACAATTTCGATCGAATAGTTGACTTGTAATTATACATTCCATATGATATATGAAATAATAGGATAATATGTATCTTATTACTGATTTATATCGATCTTATAATTATTTAAAGAGAATAACTACCCAGTGAACAGCTTGTGCGTATAGATCTACATAATATTTGTTACTAAAATTTGTTATAAAACTGTAACTCCATTGTTAAGCCAAATATACGTAACTAACTAAATCAATATTGATAATTACTCTAAACGAAAATTATTGCATATTAGGTACATCATGACAGTGGTGACTATACATTTTATATTCGTGTAAATCACTGAATGCATAATATAGTGATTAGTGTTATACCTCATTTCTACGATCCGTCCGTTATACTATTTCATACAATATTTTGATACATATTGAGGTAAAAATAGAACTGAAATTTTTTTTTCATTAAACAATATACATAAAAGTAAAACGTCATAATATTATGTCGTTGATTTCGTTTATGTAATATAATTGAGTATTGTTTATTCATCTCAAATATTTTTAGTTCCAATCAAGAAAACTGTCAGTATGATCCTTTACTTATTTATTGTGGTCGGTAAAAATTCACATAACTTTAATTTATAGCATACTATAAAGAAAAATTTGTATTGTAATTAATAATTAGAATTTAAAATG
Organism: Aphis craccivora; assembly: GCA_009835225.1. Taxonomy (NCBI): domain Eukaryota; kingdom Metazoa; phylum Arthropoda; class Insecta; order Hemiptera; family Aphididae; genus Aphis; species Aphis craccivora. The sequence goes on from VUJU01001747.1 coordinate 24,370, forward strand.
CATACACGTCTAATGTATTCAAGAGTTAATAATCTATTGGTTACGAGTTACTGGTCTTTGAGCAGTTTATTATATTGACAATGTTAAACTATAATACATACATAAATATGTAATAATAAAAAAAAACTTTTTTTAAACAATAAAAAAATTATTTTTTGTTAATAATGTTTTTTTTGTGACGACTGAAAGTTATATAAAAGACATATTTTCAAAAATATTAGTTTTTTGAAATAATGATCTTGTTACATTAAACAGATCGCCCCGTATAGGATTATTTATCTAAAATACTAGCCTGGTAGTGGAAAAGTAAATATAAATATTTCCAGGTGGTTCCAAAACTCCAATTCGTCTAACCAAAATCTCTCACACATGAAACTGAAACTGCAAACAACACACGCCAGAGCTAAAATATATAATAATATCTATTCCCTAATTTAAAATAAAAAGAATAGCAGAGGCTTTAAATACGTTGACATTCATCGTTGAATTAACAAAAGTGTTATAGTAGAGTCGATTGCAATTTGCAACAAACGCAAAAATGACTTTTATTTATTTGACAATGCTACAATAATCATCTGTTACAAGATATTTATGGACATTAAAAAAAAAAAAAATTAAATAAAACTGTAGATAATACTACAAATCTGTTGTGTTCCTGAAAATCTAAATGTCTTATTATCATTAAATTACCTAGTTAAAATAATTTAATATTGTAATTAATATTGTGCGTAATACATTTCATAATTTACGACAAACTAACAAAAAAAATACTTTATAAATCTATAAACCATTATATTACAACGATTGATGGAGTTTATGACATAGAGTATCTAATTCATAGAACTACTCAGTGGTTTGGTGTAGTTGAGGGTAAAGAGGGAAATTGGATTATCAATATTTATCTTTAGACACAGTCCCTTTTTGTGTCTATGGCGTCTATGCTTACCGCTCTATGCCAATTCGTTTTTAGTTTTCGTTATGTCACTTTGAGCTAGGGATTTTTTTTTTCGTTTTTATTGTTCAGTATTTTGTTTATCACTGTGCACCGTTGTAGAAACGCGTGCATAAACACTCAAAATTCACCCATGCGAACGGAGAACAAAACCACAGTAGACACTTATAAATGTAATATAAATATAACATGTATAATATACACGGTGTGTTATAGTATTATTACGTATTTCATCGTGGTGGATGCATTATAATAAATGTTTACTGATATGATTCGCTTTTACTAATGAATATCCTGACCTAGATTATAATATTAAAAGTTATAAACATTATGGTTGTAATAAAATAGCTTAAACTAATGATTTTAGAAATCTAATTTTGTATTCTGTACATGTGTATTCACGTTAATTGTGTAAAATATAGTTTAAAATAAAAAAATTTACATATTTCTTCCACGTATAATTGCAGAAAACATTACGACAACAGAAACTACGATGGATGTAAATTTTATCGATGAAAATCATCATCAACACGAAGCTGGATCGAAATGGTCACCTTTGTTTGAGGATGGTCCAGGACCTATCAACGTCACCGCTCGTATCGGATCTACAGTGGAATTGAACTGTAAAATCCAACTACTTTACGACAAAACGGTATGTAAATCCCATGCATAAATCACCTAACACTCATAGTAAAATCGTGTATAAGCTCTTAAACTATTAAATCATTTTGAGACGTATATCATATTTGGATGGTATGGATTTTCAACACAATTGTTTTTACATAATTTCAAGTGTCACTAAATTGGTGTATACAATGTAATTTTAATTAAAATACAAATTTTTAATTTATTTGGTTAGCTTGGATGTTTTTTTTTTTAGTAAAATTCCTTTGAATTCAATGAATAGCTAAAAATCTAAATCTAAATCACTATTAACAATATATTGTATATTATATAAGATAATTGTACAAATATAACTGTTAATGGAAATACATGAAATATTGTTAAATACGCAAAGTTTAATGCATAACAAAATCGGTAGATACCACATTTATATGTTCTTCCTTGGCATGAAATATAAATACTGTATAATTAGAACTTGACAAAATTAAATTCTATAACCATATAGTAATTTATAAGCAGCAAGTTAGTGAAATTAAACAAAGTACCGTCATGGCCCGTGGGAATATATAAAACAACATATTATTATAAACATATATTTTACAATAATAAACGTTTATTTTACTGTTGAAATTAGGTTTTAACCACTTTAATATTTTTTTTCCCCACTCTCATTAAATATTTCGCTATGCTATTGCAAAACTGCTTGACGTCTGATTTGGACATATAGCGAGCTGTTGCTATAGGGTTTTTCCTCAGCGCTGTTGAAGTTAAATAAAAACAGTAAAGTTTTCTATAGACCAAAACTTTATCAATCACAATGTTGGTGGCTAAAACTTTAAGGCTATCGTTTCATTATTCGTTAACTACATATACCTATACTTGGCAAACGTTCATTACACTGCATATTTTCAATGTGACTATATTACATCACCTCGTTTAGTGCTTAAAGTGATAATAACAGTAAGCAATTTGTATTTTCATTTGTTTAATTCCTCTATATATATGTAGCTACAATGCATGCATACTACACTATTATGTGAATGACTCTATTTTTATTTTATTCTATTTGTTTAAACCTACTTGCACTGTTTCACACAGGTTATTTCCATTTGGCCACCGTTCCGTTTTGTTCTTCTTACGAAATCAATTTGGTTTTATTAGTTCTACTGTTTCACTATTAGGCTGCATGCGTGCCGCTTTCTATTTTAAACAACCTAGCAGATGTCTTTGGGTCATTATCAAAAATGTTCCTTTTACAATTCCGTGTAATCTGTGTACGAAATAGTATATAATATACTCTTATACATACACACGCGCTCATAGGTAATGCCATACGAGTTATAAAAATACGACAAATCCGGATATCGTCGGTGAAATTCTAACATACCATTTGGAGTTTATTTTTTTCAATCAGTATATAGTAGTTCTCTATGATCCTTGCACTATTTACTAAAATAATGTACAAATATTTATTCAACTGTGTTTTAAAGTAACATTCATGAACTGTAGTTGATTTATTTCTAGACTAACGTCGAATTTTACAACGTGTATTTAAAACAAATACTTTTATATAAATATAACGAAAATAAATAAATGTGATATTTATGATATATTCGTATTTTATGTTATATTTAAGTTCTAATACAGATAAAGTTTGTCTACACAAATAGCTGTTTTTATCGAATTGTTCGATGTTTTTAAAAAAAATAATATTATTAGTTATGAATGGGAGGGTCAATAATTCATAAATTAATGTAATATAGTATAGGTCACTGTTCAATAAAAAGATTTAGAAGCACTACTACGTTATAGTATACCGTTATATACCTAATCATACGTCCGATATTAAATAACACTCTAATTTACAAAAATTAACTTCTCTATTGAACCATTACAATGTGTAGATCACTGTTATTAGCACTTATTGTTTCCCAACAACCCCCTCCTGGATCATCTCAATAGTCACCATAATGAATCTATAAATTAAAAAAAATTCCACTAACAGTAAAACCTATAAGCTACTCTATCTTTAAATTTTACACAATTTATCAGGAGAAAAAATGTACACTAATGCGTCAAAAAGCCAAGCGTGAGCCGGACCTTCAATAATCTGTAATGATATAAAACTCTTATATAAGCTACCAATTACAAGTTAAATGTTTACAGCATAATGATACGCAATCCTAAAGGCATACAATTAGTTATAAATTCAAATATTTCGAATACAAAAATCTTAGCAGATTTTTTAATCTGATAAAATCATCAAAAATGCGTACAACACTAACGAGATAAACATACAGGTGCAAAATATACTACAATATAAAGGAAAAAAATAAAACATTATTCAGTTATGCTGAATACCAAATCGTTCTAATATAAAAAAAAAAATTAGATGGCTGACAAGGCAGCAAAATATACAACATCTTACCTTTTATCCGCAGAAGTTCAAATAGCAGTGAAACAAAACGTAATACTACTAATCAAACTCAAAAAAACAAATGTCCCATGTCACCGATGGTGTTTTATTAAAAATAAAAATAATATATATATACTAGGTACAGTTATTATAATTGTTATCCAAAACTATATTTATAAAAAATTGTTACGATTGTGGTATGGCAAATGGTCGGTATTAATAACATAAATATCATACAATATTGTTAAACAAGCCATATTGAGAAGAGAGACGAATAAGGGTTCTTAACGATTCCGCCGAGGTGACACAACCCGGTTGTGATAACGACCGCGATGAAATTAAAAAAAAAAACTTTTTTTCGCACACCCAAACATTCCCACTTCTATTCTTACCCGTTGGTTCGAGTATTATACAAAAGAAAGTGTGCCAGCAACTTTCTGCTAGAACTTTTAACTTTTATTTCCTTTATTGTTTCCGTACAAAGCATCCCGGACGAATAATTGTTGTTTTTTTCACTCCGCACTCTATCCTCGTTTTTTTTTTTATATATATATTTTTCATTATCATTATTTTTTTTTATTTTAACGTCACGCCTCAACCATTTTCGTCGGTGAAACAATTTTTTTACGCCCAACCCTCGTACACCAGACGATAAAAGCTCGTATCAAATTACGCGTGACCCGATAATCACCTTTGGAATGTTAGACGAGGATAACTTTTTATAGCTCACGCAGTGTTATTCTATCGTGCTTTTCGTATGACTTATTGTTGTTGTAAGTATTTTTTTCGGTTTTCTGAGTAAAAAAAAAAATAGTGATTGAATATTTAAATAAGACGATATTATAGATTTCGAGATTTCGTCAACGCGATATTGTTAGGTTATAATTCAATATGTGTTTAACGTTATGCATATTGCCAGACATAACTGCTATACGATATGTATTATAACATATTATATTACTGTCTATCGATACCCAGTGTTGAGCATTATCTAGATAAATTATCTAAATAAATTATCTAGATAAATAATAAATTATCTTTTATCTTATCTAGATAATAAATTAATTGATTATCTGA
>VUJU01001747.1:29488-49552 GCA_009835225.1 Aphis craccivora
TCGATACCTAACAGGATAACATGCGAGTATATTAATTTAAACAGGCATTACATTAAGGATGTTCAATATCTATTTATAGGATATAATTTTACTATATTATGTTAATTATCAGTTAGTTTCCAATAATAAAAGTCTTAAAATATCCTTTTATTATAATGGATGATTAATTTATTGAATATCACTCATTAATTCAAAATCGATTAATTTTTTTACAAAATTTCCAGTAAAAATAAAAAAAACATTTTTTTACCGTTAAATTGTTTACAAGCAGAATATTTTTCAAAGTATTTCAATAAATAAAAATAAAAATTAGGACAAATTAGTTTTGAGTTATAAGTATATAAAATTATTGTGAGAGTAGTGAAGTACTGAAATACCCCGAAAAATGTTTATCTACTATTCTGTTTACCTAAACTTTAAATATTTTTAAATACTTTATTATTTTAAATACTCAGAAAAATATTCTGTTTAGAATTATAAAATTAAAAAAAAAATGTATGTTGTTATTGAGCAAAGAAAAAAACTTAAAATAATTATAAAATATTATTTTATTTTGACTGGAAATTATGTTAAACCATTTAAAGAAATTTATAAATTTTGAAATAATCAAATTTGATAACGGAATTTCTCTATGTGTATATATATATATTTATATATAAATTGATTATAATCTCTTCAATGTCAATTCATAAATAATGGTATGCATATGAATAGAAAATGTGATCAAACTATGGGGAATTCTAAGGTAAATACCGATTTGAAAGACAAAATAACCGTTTTCAATTTTATACTAATCTAATGTATAATGTATAATGTATAATGTATATTATATAATGCGAATAAAATATATACTTAAATAGAGAATGTAACAGGAAATTCTGACAAAATTATTTAACTTATAATATAATAAGTACTTATAAGATTGGAGTTACCAGGAATAAATATATATTTTTCAATGTATCATAATTAACTATTATCATTAAATCAAATCTAAATTATAAAAATGTTTGAGAATTCATGTTATATGTAGTTAGTTATATATTTATAGTTAAAACCATATATCAATTACTATTTATTGCTCTTTAGACTCAATATTTTATAAATGTATAACAAATACCTATTTTATTGTAATGTTATATAAATATATATATATATATATATATGTTATATAGGTTTTAGAAATACATAAATAACAATTGTTAAATTATATATTTGCATGACTATATGGACTCTGGAATTCAATTTTGGTAAATTTAAAACGTAAAATAATACACATTCAATATTACATTAATATTAAATATATTCAATCAAGCTTTATAATTATCAAATGCAATTATTAGTTTATTTGTTTTTTAAATCAAATAATATGAATAATAAAACTTTTTAATTAATTTTTTTTTAAATTAAATGCTGGAAGTGATCGGATTGACGACATTTCATTATATTTAATTAGTTAGTTTTTCAAAATAATTATTAATTAAATTATCTTATATAGAAATAAATATTGTAGTAAATAATAAAAAATGTACTTATCTATTATTTTATTTAATTTTCAACGTTAAGTAATAAGTTTCAAAACACTTTAAAAGAGTTCTAATCTTGATCTTGTCAATTCCTCAAAAGATCAATAGTAATTTTTAAAGGAATCTAAATCAGTGTAATTAGTTTTACTACACAACATATTTAATTATCTATGTCGGAACCAAAAAAATTAAAGTCCTAGTTTTACTTTCATTTTTAAGGTTGATGTAATCTTTTTAAAATTTGTAGTTTAAAAATTCACCCGAATTTATTTGTCTTGGCTAGTACAGAATGGCGATCATAATCGTTATTGTTTTTTTCGAACCCTTGAACTATTTTTAATATATATTATTATTTATTTGTGAAATTTTTTTCAATTTATTCTATAAATTTTTATCGAATTCTCTTACTAACTGATAGTTGAATGTGAAAAAAAATACACGAGTAAACATATCATAATATTCTCAAACCATCGAAAACCATAACAATACTCGCTTTGTTATTAAACACATCAATTGTTGTTGTTTTTATTTGTTTTATTTTGTTTTTTGATTGTTATTCAATCATCAGAACATTATCACTATATTAAATGAACAACTGAGTTTTTATTAATGAGAATTCAAATCATAATAAAAATGCATGACCCGGACTTGGAGCTCGACGATAAATCGTGAGTAGGGTCTTTTGCTTGTGTGATATACTAGTGTGGGAGTGTGTGATCTATAAACCATAAGAATTTGCTTGGATATGTGAACAATGAACATGTGTAAATACAATGAGTTTCCGTTCGACCTTCCATTTTGTTGTTCACAATTTCAAAAGAGCGATAATAAAACACGTCCGGTAAGCTAAAAACCTAGTCAGCGATTCGCGACGAATAAATAATCGTTTAAAACAAATTCCTATCTAGTCGCACTAACGATACGTGAGATGATCATAAATGTGCGGTAAAAGGCAGGTCGATCAAGTCTACTGAATAAAATCTAAATTGCGCATAACCAGAATTATATTAAGAACTATTGCCGCTTTGTGACAATCATTGATTCAATGATTTCGGTGAATCCAATAAAGAAATAATGTAGGTAAATTATAAAATGATAAATATAATGTATTTAAAAATGTATGTTTTTCTTTCCTTTCCTCTATTAATATAAATGTAAAGGTCTACCATCTTCAATTATGCAAAAGAAAAAAAAGCATTCATTTACTTAAGAAACTTGCCGATAAGTGAAAAGAAAATCATCTTATAGACACTACATTCACCGTTCAGTTTTTCTTAAAGGTCCTGAGCATTCCTCGGAATTCGCCAAATCCGCGCGCCACTTCGGTCCGTGGTGCAATTTAATCAGTATGGAGTAGCAATTCTGCCCGGCCTAACCCACTTGAAGGACGAAAAAACATAGATACCTACTTTCGAAGTTTAGCCGAAACTTTCCTTGCCTTCTTTGTATGCTCCGAGCGTGAGCGGTTTAATCTACGCACACGAGATTATTATACACAATGATATTATAATCGAATCGATGGTACACGTAAACGTTTTTCGTTTTAGTTTACTACATTTTTTTTTTTTTTTTTTTTGCTTTTCAAACTCTGACTATACAATAACACAATACGCAATACTACATATACAAAATAACATTCAGCCTTTCGCGTATTTTTGTACCACTGAGTCATACACGTCAGATACACGTGTCGATTGTGGTTTTCTGCGTGAAATTACAAACTGTATAAACTTTTTAATTCGCAAAATTTGTCAGGCGGTTTCGATAATGGTGCCGGGGCAGTCGTGACTTTCACCGTTTCCGGCCCGGGGACGTTCACGCCTGATAACAATATAAACTAATCGAATTCACGTTAGATATTTAATACAAACTGCAGCATATGCCCATCTTTCGTAATAGTAAATCGTCTCGGGTAAAATAAAACATTGTTGATATCGTTAAAATGACACACATTTTTATGGCGTAATCTCCCGACATTATGATGGGTGATCCAAACACCAATGTGTAATACAAACATAATAGTGTGTTTAACATTATTATGTACGGTTTAATAATATGTCGGCTGGTAAAACAAATGCAGATAATAATACCTTATTATGATAAGCGGCCCGGTGGTAGTAAAAATCATAAAAATAAATCTACGCAGTTTTAACCCGTAAAATGTATTTTATTTTTTACGATTTAAAATTATTATTAATATTTTATTATAGCTTTGTTCAATATTACTGTTATACTTGAAATTAATTCTGCTCGGGCTGAGCAATTCATATCACAAAAGTCATAAAGCAACGTGACTAGTAAATCTTATTAAAATCTCACAAATTAATATATCTAAACGATTACAGTTTCCCGAAACTAACATAATACCAATCCACGTGAATTACACTAGGTATTTGAACTAATTCGTTTTTTTCTTGGTAATACATAAATTTTAAAATAAATTTCAAATTAAATAATGTTCGCAGTAATATAATGTTACATATTACGCTTATTATTTTAAATACGTAACTTAATAAATTATTTTCAGAACCCGTTTAAGTATCAGGTTTTAATTTATCAGTATGCGACTTTCAACTAATTAATAACAGGAAAATCAACTCAAAAGTACTTTTTAGTTTATATTTGTATTCATATTTTATACTTTCATTCAATAATTATAAAATAGTTAGTTAATAACTCAATAACATAATCCTGAAACCTAATAAACTTTATATATTATTAAAGACAATTTATTGAAACTTAGAATTAGTAATTTCACAATATTATATTATATAATTAAAAATTTTAATAATGGTCATTATCAATGTTTACCTATCATTTTTGGTTATGGACGCTCATACTAACGATATTATCCTTATTTCTTATATTAAGCAATAATTATTTTTTTATACCATATCAGAATTTTTTCTCGAATATTTTGAAATCAACAATTTATTATTGATAAAAACCTCATGAATGAATATTTGTAAAACATTAAAGTTTGAAAGTAAGTGGACAACATATTACTAAAAATGCAAGAATTGTGAAAAAGTTGCATTTTATTTTTTGATTCTTGTTGAACTTAAATAAATAATAATAATATAGTTGGTCTATTATTTCACGTAATTACACATAAAATGTAACTCATTATATTTTATTTGTTTAATAAACCACAGTATAACCCAAAAGTTAAAAAAAAAAAAACATGCATATTATAAAATTAATATAATTTTCTCATTAGTATAGTAAACATGAGACATAAAGAATAAAAATAAGAACTAATTAATAATATAATAATTATACAAAATATGATGATTTCTTATTGGCAAATAGCATAATTCTGTGGTAAGGGTGGGGAGAGACGTTAAAAATGTGGTTAATAATGAATTTAGGATTGTAGAAAAGGAGATTATAACTAGTTGATCGTGATGGGACATAAATATTTATTTCAAAACCATTGGTTAAATTGTTTAGGAAACGTAGATTTCTCGGTTTCTTAAGATCGATCGACAACCAGAAAACAAAATGATCAAAGACTAAGCGAGGATCAGAATAAATTAATCGAAACTAAAAAATTTTTTAGACTAAAAACTTTAGCACTTAAGGTCACAGTATATGAACCTAAAACAATTGTGCCGTATTCCAGAAAAAAAATAGACAAGAGAGCAATATAAGTTATTAGTTATAATAGCTTGATAAAAGAAGAGATATGCAATTCAACGACCATCTTCTTGATAAAACATAACATTTTTAATGATTTAATGCATATTGTATTTATATGCAAATTAGTAGTTACTCAAGGTTGCTACTAAATGTGATGCTTAGAACAATAGAATTACACAAGGAAAGAATATAAATTTCATTATTTTTTGAAGATAAGCTTAACTTAACCTTGGCCTATAAAAGGCTATTGTATGATATTTGACTATGTTAATATATAATCAGGAAGTGATGTCAAATACCTATTGAATTTTCATTAGATATTGGCATAATTTACAATTCATCTATGAAATTATTTCCAATAATTTAGTAAATTAAAAATTAAAATCATTTAAATATCGCTGCTTGATACACATACTTATAACATATTTTGCTGTTATAGAGAATTGATTAGGTTAATCATCATTTTTTTTCTATCTATGCTGATATTATGTATCGAATATAAATAATTAACTTGAAAGTAAAATAAATTAACAAATAAGATGCTTACATAAATAGTCTATAGTCTCAACTCTCAATAATACATATATATTGTTCTTTTACTTTATTATTAAATACCTTAAAATGAGCTATTATCGTTGATTGATTAACACATTTTATGTCTACTTTAAAACCAGTTATAAACATATCTTTAAATAATAAAATTGGCCATAGTGCTTATAATTTTTTTAAATGTATTTACTTTCTTAGTATGAGAATTTTTTTCTGTATTTATTGGTAAATCATTAATTTATGAATAAATTAATTCCGTAAACCTAATAAACATAATATTTATTTAAAACAATGAGAATAATGGTTGAAAATTATTTTTATCGTCTTAACCCAATAATTATTTATTCATAAGTATATTTTTTAATTTATTAAATATACAGTGGAAATTATAACGATATGATATATTTTTTTTTTTATTTTTATTTTTTTTACAACACAGTTGTAAATAATTCATCTTTCGTTATTAGACAAACATAATTTCGGAAGTTTGACAGTATAATTATGTTATAACGGTTTAGATTTGAATACACTTGACTTTCAAACGGTGTTGGGGAGGTTAGTTCGACAAACGAAATAAATGACACTCTTGTGCGGTGTTTGAACGTCAAAATTGGTTACCGACCCCGATTCAGTGGTTCTCTCATTAGTGACCTTTAATGAACGCCGACTCACCATTCATTGTAACGTAAACCACTTTGACGGTATTCTCTCAAATGTCAATTATATTCGTTCGGCGGTTTGCTCATACCAACTATTGGTTAGTCAAACCTTCCGGTAATTCTGTCTAACAATCCAAGCACCGATAGTTATTCAATTGCAACTGTAAATGTATGTCATTTACTTACGGTTTATCACATCATTATAATAGTATAGCAATAGCCATATTATTATTTTCTTTGAATTATATCAAAATGCCCATAGTAATAACAATTGTAATTTTTATTAAAGCGTTTTTAAATTTTCATGATTTTTTTTTTTGTTTTATTAATTATTCATGATAACTTTATTAATATTAAAATACTACTGTATAAAAAATGTACGGAAAAGTATGTTCATGCTCTTAATAAAGTATTATTTATTCCTAAAAATTTCTGGAAATAGTGTTTTTATGTTATTCAAAACATTTAAAAACATAAAATACTTTTATTGCATTATTTATTATTTAAAATTTAAATGATCGACTTAATGCGATAACAACTAAAATAATAATATTACCCTGATTTTAAAATTTTCAGTATTTACATTTTATAAGAAAAAAATTATTTATAAACAAATAATATTTTACAGACGATTATACCCCGGTTTATTATACAAAATTATATTATAAAATATTCTCATCTACTATCCAATAGTAAAAGTTTTATTAACCTAAAAATGATATAAAAATGTGTTATAAAATAACCACTATTCATAATATCACAATATAGCCTAAGAATTATCAAAAAATTATATATAACGTGTTCAAAAAATACTAAATTATTCATATTTAAAATGCTAACGTATTACTGGTGATATTAATAAAGAAGAATTCAAAAAATAAATCCATTCGATAAAACAAACTTTTAAAAATATTATTAATACTATATACTATTGAGCGTTTGTAATTCAATATTATAGATATAACACACACAGTGGATAAGTTTTATTATATTTATACTATTGTACGACATAAACATCATTGTTTTGTGAAATTGTTATGGTTTTGATATGTGTGGAGTAATAGGATCAAAAAAGAAACAATATTAATAATATAAAAACTTAATAATTTGTTTTAATTATTATCACATTTGAAAATAATCAAAAAACTACATTAAATAATCGAGTTGTAAATTAAAAATCTAATATAATATTTTAAGTAAATAACATATTTCGTAACTATCCAAAATTAATTTTAACTCACAATTTTATCGAAGAAATTTGAAATTTTTATAATAATTATTATCAATGCATAAAACGGACGAAAAAACATTAATAATCCAATTAAATTGGGTGCTAAATACACCATATTATCTCTACATTATTGAATTAACAAAAATAATGAATGTTCGTTCAACAATATTCTATTATTTACAATACTAAATAAAATTATGTGCACCAGCGCATCATTAGGCTTTCCTGAAAAAAAATTAGCGTTTGCATCATTCAAAATCAAAACCTACATTTATATCCTATTCTGAGAAATATATTTGAATCAAATAGTACCTATATCTATTGAAATCGCAGTAATTGTAAAGGAATTTCCCTATGTTTATACATGCTTGATACTTAAAAATAATAACATGTGTACTGTGTAGTATATGTACTGTATAGTTTGAATACAGTCACTTAAATGAGTATTTGAAAATATTATTAAATTAAAAATTACAAAATGTTTACTGCACAATACGTCATATTTTTATCTAGAAAAAAGTTTCATTAGGTAGGTTAAACTTGAAACTTCGATATTAATTAAATTTGAACTACCTTAACAAATATTTATTTTCAATTTCAAAGGACTCCAGCATTTTTTTTCTAAATGATCATTTATAATGCATAATGTTCCTCCACAATTAACGTACTAATGTTTAGGGTTCACGTCGTTCAACTTAAATTGACGCATAGACACTTTCTAGCCCTCCCAATTGATGGTGTACAACCACAGGTTGAACATAATTTCCCATGCTATTCATCACACTAGACTAACCAAAATTTATGTCTTTCGATGCACTTAATTGTGCATAAATATCAATATATGCATAATTTCACATTCCCCGTAATTTCGTAATTTAAGAATAGTTTTCACACATAGACATCATAAATCATGATAGTTTAAAAGCTATTGGAGTATTGGAACGATTACCCAATCTACTTACTACAACAAAGTTGAAAATGTTACAATATATTTTCGCTATTTTTTGTTATAATGATTTGTCTACAGTTTAGATATTTATGAATATGTATTTTCAAAAAGATTTTTTCGATAAATTGTATTTATTGTATTTAAATAGTGATTAGTCTTTTAGAAATTTTTGTTTTTTATATTTTTGTTAAAAGCCTAATATTACATTGTAAATATTTAAAATAAGGTTAGATTTACCCGTTTCATCAACATAAAATATTTATTTATTTGTTTTACATACAATTATATTGTTTTTTATTTCAATTACTCTAATTATTCAAATTTAATTCATACTGATGATGTAGGCACACTAAAAATATAACATATATGCAGCAGAAGTGATTCCTCAAATTTTACAATTTATGTATTTTTTCATTATTAACATCTTTTAGATTATTTATAAAATTAAGTTGATATATTTTTCAAAACTATGAAAATGAAATTTTAAAGAATGAATTGATACAGAATTATGTTGCATTTAGATGTAATACTGTTAAAAATCTTATGTGATTTTACTATTTATATTCAAGAAAGATTTATAAAATTATCTTCAGATCACTAATATATTATTTTAAATGATATTGAAAGCATATATTTCACCAAATAATAATACGTGAAGTACATGAACACAAAAAAATATGTCTATACCTGTGGATTAAGAAAATTTGAATCTTTAAATATTATTTTTCATAATTTTTTTTTTTTTTTTTACAGCAAACTAAAATATATGATCTCATGATGAAATATTCGATCTAAGTTTCATTAATTTGAAAACTTTTGTGGTTTGTTTTCGAACTTCGGTTTAACTTACATGTGATATATTGTTACTGAAACATTTCAAATGTATTACTAAAAATTTTATTAATAAAATACATTTTACATTTAATATAGTACTTTATTTAACGACATTTTATTTTTTACCATACACAATAATTTACATTATGTCGTAAAAATGAGTAGAGCAGAAAAAAAATTAAATTCTAAATAAACTGAACGAACGTTATTTGGGAAAATCCAAAGTAAAATTTCCCATCTTTTATGTTAATTATTTAATAAACCATTTTCACTGCTCTCCGGAAAAAAATTCTATTCAACGAATAATCACTTTAATATAAACTTTATATAATATAAAAGGAAAATATAGCCATAATATGAAGTTAATGTATCAGGTCAATGAAATCCTGTAAAATGCTCAGTTAAATAATTTAGAAATATTATTAAAAACTTTATTATTTTACTCGATTATTATTAGACACATTTTAAGAGATGATACTGTTTTCCATTTAAATCCAAATATACTTTAATATTGTTTCTGGTCAATCGGTTTGATCTGCATAAACCGTTTATTATGAAGATCGCCCATGAATAACTACAGATTTGATACGATTTTACAAATTAATTATTACGATTTCTTGTAATGTCAATGTGGATAAAAGTAAAAAAAAAACTCATAAACAATTTTAAACTATCAAATATTAATTATCTTCCTATTCATAGAATTCAAGTTTTCATTAACACAAGGGCGCGAAACGTCATATTAACATGTGTGGCATTTGCGATTAAATGTTCTAAAACTATCGGAAAACGTTCCACTGATATTATTTTGTAGATAATTTAATTCGATAACTCAAACGCAATATAGTTAATGGACATACTTATGAGAAAATAAACGCATGTAATTTACACAGTAGGCGTAATGTGTTTGGTGTATATATATTCTATATTATGATATGTGTACTTATACGTATATGTATATGTTTATACGAATATGTAGTTCTTATCGTATTGTGAATGATTTTTTTTTTTTTTTTTAAATCCCAGTTATTTTTGTTATTAAATCATTAGTTTTTTCCACAATTGATTGAATACGTCGATAATTCCATTGAAGACTAACTATGTTGTGTTCGACAGATTACGAGATTTTAGAGATTTTAGGTCCGTTAATGCGCGATGTTGCACTGGTGTAACAATCTGAAAATCGTTTGACTTTCCCAAAAATAATGACTAAAAATTTTTTATTTTATTTTATATGGATTCAGCGACTTAAAATTAGTTTAAAAAAAAAAGAATTCCAAAAAAAAAAAAAAAAAATCACGCATCAAAGGGTTAGAGTATAGTCAAAATAATATACTTATATATTAATAAACTGATTAAAACGTAATAAGAATATTAGTAATATTATATAATATATGAGATTGACTTCGATAGGAAATTCGATTGAAGGTAATTAAATAGTCTGAATTGAGAATTGTGATCAGCGTAAATAGGAACCATATAATAGAATAAGAAAGAATAGAGAAATGTGACCTCTAAAGTAAATGACATAATTGAGTGACATTTAGATATATTAAATAAAGCTATAACGAGTTTTTGACCCCAATTGACAAATCTGTTCAATCGTTTTGGAAATGACCGCAATCACTTAATGATTTGATTCTGTCAAATAGTTTCACTTCATCTGAAAAACAAAGTAAGCACGTTAAGCTAGATGTTCTGGGATAAACAATATTAGAAATTTTGACAAAAAAAAATATTAATAAAAATAATATAAATGGTAATTTATTTACATAACATCATATGTTTTCATTTTATAAAGTCATAAAACAAAATGTATTTTTTTATTTGGATCAGTTTATGTTATACGTAGTTCTCCGATTATTCTAAGCGACAAAATTATAATAATCGACCTTAAGTATTTTTACACTTAGGTTTGACATTAAATAAACATCTAACTGCAATGGAAAACATTAAACAAAAAATGATCCTTTTGTAAGTCCTTTTACCAACATTTTGAAAAGCTCTCCAAACTTAGACTAAAAAAACATATTGCTGCCTATACATAACTCTTTTTATAAAGCCAATATGAAGATAATAATATTATCTTAGACCTTCGAATATGGATACTGCAAAGAAATCTTATATTAACCAATTTTACATAAAATACAGACTTTACAATATGCATGACTTCAAATGCGTCATTTTATGTCTAAAATTATATACTTCACTTGGATTTAAAAGTTCTTACACTATAACAATTTACAAGTAGTAGTATCTACCTACTATATCTTTCACTTGCTTTACGGCCTAAGCAAATAAATTATATTTACTTTTATACTTTGCGTATTAAAAATTTCTTATAAATGAAAAAATATATAAATATATCAATGTTATAATCTAACAGTAATAATATGAGGCAGAATGTATACTTAGAATATTTTTATCGATTAGTGGAAGTAATACACAACACCTGCATGTGATATCTCCCCCTTAAAAATTTTGCAATATTACAAATATAATTTATCAGAAATAATTTCTGAATTATTAGTTATTAGAGTGAATCAACATAATATAGTCAACATGAAAGTTAAGGATATTTTATTTGTATTTTTGAGTTGATTTTTATGAATTTTTAATTTTAAATGAGTTAAAAGTATGAATGTACTTACATAATTATAGTATAAAAATGGTGATAGCTCAATCAAAAATTGAAACACCATTAAAAACTAGTGTACTTACATATTATAATGTCATTACTTTTAACTTTGATGATATTTTAATTTACTTAAATATTTAAGCTAAAACCTACAATAGGTTATACTGAATGCTACATTACTATGGTGTATGTTTAAAAGTCAGAGTCAACAGCATAGAGGAATAGGGTATTGTGCCTACTTAATTAATTCAAGTAATGATTATCTGTTCGTGGTAGAATATTATTTGCTTATAAAAAAAAAGCCTGGTAAGTATAGGGTTGCTTTTAACCGTTATAAAATCGTATATTTGCATGCATAAACTAATTTACTTTTACTCTAGTAAACTAATAAACGGCTATTGGTTTAACGGCCAATGTAACAAAAATGTGCTTTTTACGAGACATTTTTCGGATAAAACTATTACAGTAAGTGTTATGCAGCATTTTATTGGAAAGTAACTGTAACAAAGTTTTACATAAAGAGGTATATTTTCGAATTTAAAAGTAGTTTTGAAGAATATTGCAAAAAATATAATCATAAAAACTGTATAAATAAAATTTAAAGGAAGTGCCTACTTTTGATAATATCTTGACTATTTTAAAATATACTGACATATTTAAATTAAAAACAATAAAATACACCATATGCGCTAATATAAGACGTGAAGCAAGGCTATCATAGGCTAAAAATAATTATAGCAAGTCCTTGTTATTATTTGAATAATTTAATAATTTTTTATTAAATCTTTATTTAAAATATTATTTTTTTTTTCTTTTATTCCTTAATCTTTATAAAAGTAGTAAAACTGTATAGAAAATAATAACACGTTAATGGCCGACACATCTATATAATTTTAAAGTCTTCGTTCAAAATCATTTTAAAAAATATTATTGAGAAACTATTTCCCATAACTATTGTTTCAGTTTGCAGTGTATTTACTTTCCTCGTTCAAATTGTTTTCGTCATTAACTTAATCAATTGTTGACGCCAACGTCTATTTAATATTTTTTTCATTTCTACTAAGGTAGAAAATATGATTTTTTTTACTTTCACATTATTAGTTAAATCTTCTTATTTTGCATATTCTAATATAATAGATGTATGTGAAATAAAACAAAGTTTATTATGTAATTAAAATAATGATTAAGTATTACTATGCAATTAATCATTAATATAACATAATATCAATTACATTTTTGCTTAAAAATATTACAAGGGTTTCAAATAGTTGAAAAATTATAGTAAAAAAATAAATAATAGTAATGAAATAGTATAAAATAATAATAATTTTAAATTTATAAAAAATAAAAGTACAACTGATGAATATTATTAGAGCTATAACAACACTTTACTGAACAGTATTAAGTAGGATTTATTATTATGAGAATTATATACACAGCAGCATATTATTTTTTCAATTCATAATATTGGTTTTAATTATTTGATTTTGCGTGAAAATAATATTTATTTATTTTTAACAAGGGTACACTTTATAATTTAACTTATTTTTTTTTTTTTTTTTTTTTGTCGAATGAAAATTACATTTTTTTTCTAAAACAGTCGCTATTCTTGTTAAATGTTAATTAACGGTGTGTGCACGGGAGATGTGTTTAACAAGTATTACGAATATCCTTGATCTTAGATAAGGTATTAATAATATTACGATCAAAGAGCAGCGTTAGTGTTTGACGACCCAAAGGGGACACTTTCTATACTGAGGAGGAGAGTGACAAACATTGTTTTCGATTCGAAATTACTTGAAAAACACGCCCGTGGGGTTTTTCGGTTTCCTGATGGCCCTATTGTTTACTATCGTGTTCCAAACTGCATTTCGATAGAAGCATTTCATTGTATTCAGTTCTGTTGAACTACAAGTAGCTATATCAACGTTTTATTGCTCGTAATAATAATTGTAAACGCATTAATAACACATAACCTATACAACTATCTCTTACGATCTGTATGACGCACGCGTCTGTCAATATTGTAAAACGAACACCGGAAACTCAGAAATAATAATATAATACAATCAACAACGGCGTACATAACGTATATAGTTTGTAAAAGTATTTGTTAAGATAGGAAATAAATACCAATGCGTTGATAAACGGACTATTCGTATAACGTCACAAGAATGTTCACATCCGACGAGTATAATAAGTACTAAATTATGACTCCTAAGAGCAAAAAAATAATTTTAAAAACAAAACACAACATTGTAAGACTGATACATCCATTGAAAATCTCAGAAATATTAATGCTAATACACCATTTCCATACAACAATAAACTTTCTGGAAGGAGATGTAGAATACTAACGAACGGAAGTGCTCCGAGTCAAATACGTTACCCCGAAACCACCACTGTGGTGACTATTTCTTACCGAAAAATCAAGCACGATGATAGAGACATAATCCCTCTTAATTACTGAGCAACACGGACAAACGAAACCAGGAGCAACTGGCTATATAATATTGAAAACGCTTACTTAGTCACCCAGCACACACGTCACTAAAATTACAACACTATTTCCAAAATCTTAGACACGTTAATTCATAACAGAGTGTTGTAACTGCACAATGTGTAATATGATAAATGATTATTGCCGGAAGAAGACAAACGTATTCGAAAAAATGCATTCCGCATTTTCAACGTACCTACTAACGTATACAGCGTGTGAATAATAACCATTTATTGTATTTTTTACAAGATTATTCATTATACGTTGTAAACATTATCGAAAAACCATGTTCGTAAATTGCACAAATACAATAAAATACACGCATATAATTGTATATTAAATTATAATTTCGATTACAATAAAAAATAATTGAATTGTTTTTTTCTTAACATCGTGCGAATTTGAATTAACATATAATATATGAAACAAGAAAATGTATCGAAATAAACAATAAATACGTTATAACTTGAAAAATTTTGAATATACCATTCACTTATTTCCTTATAGTTTAATTATTATGGAAAATATTATATTTTAACATTTGAGTTCATATTTCAAATTGTATTTTAAGTTTGTATTAAATATCCAAGTATTTCTAGTATAAGAATTGCTTATTTTTTAATTTTAAAGTTAATAATGCCCAAGAGCTAAATTAAAAATTACAAAATAAGAATTATTTTTATGACACACTAAAAATTATTTTGTTTCTGAACAATCTTATTAAGCATATTATTATTATGAAATCGTATAACTTGGATACAACTTTCCTTTTTTTAAAAAAACTAAAACAAAAATAAATAAATAAGAACAATATTATTGTTCCCAGTATTTTGAATCATAAATCAAACCAATAAAAATAATAATAATTGAACAACTTCAGTACGATTACATTAATGTTTTAATATTATTTTATATTATTATATTATACGAATAGGAATACATTTTTATAAGAAAATCGTATTCCTTTAAAAACTGTTTGATGAAATTTTATACTGTCGTTCTATTTCTATTTTTTTATATTCAAACATCGCACTAGTATATTTAAAAAAAAAAAATGCTATTGCTTTTGCTATCATAAAAATTCCTTATATTGTGCGCAGTAGAAATAAGATATAAAAACCTCATACCTAGAATGAAATCCGGTGGTTTGGTTATTCTTTATATGTAATACAAAATTATAAAGTATGTAATGAGCATTTATGTTATTTTAATTTTTACAAATATTTATTATAATTATTGATGAAAAAAAATTCTTAATTTCATAACATAAAATATAATATTTGATAAGTTTTTATATTATTTTCCTATGGTTGTAGCAATGTAGCATTGATCTGTCAATTACCATGAACTTTTGCTTGATACCTTCAGTTCTGAAAATATTTAACAAATTTATCAAATGATATAAAATTATATCTAAACTATTTAAAAATGTAAACAAAATTAGTTTAAAAAAAAAAATTTAATTAATACTGTTTATGGTCGTTAACAAGAAAACGGCGAAACTCCAAACTGCACGTGCGTTGAAATACTATTATTTATACAATAACTATAATATTTAAATTATTCAGTCCCCGAAGTACGTCCGCAGGTATTATTAAATCTATGACAACTTCGGGAAGTTTGATTTGGTTTTACTGGAACAATCCAACCCTCATCGTCACGCGTCGGCGGCCTTATTAAATGTACCTAATTGTACAATATACATATATTAGTATAATATTAATATATTATGACCACCATGGTATTCGGTCGTTTGACACACGTATTTTCTACATGATAAACGAAACAAGGACGGACAACATTTTTACAATATATACGGGATTGTATGAAAAAAAAAACGCTATTAAAAACCTATCGCAGTCTCATCCGCCCGTTTTGTGTTCAACGTATATGGTATTTTTTGTTTTTTTTTTTGGTTTTTTGGTGATATCGTTTATTTTTTACTATTTTAATTATACAAATCGTCCTTTTCTCTTTTACGCATACGCGTGCGTGCATCCTACATTATTTGTAGCACACGATTTTATTTTTTTTTACAATCGCCGTCCGAAAAGCGTCCTCGCTCACACACTCTCACAGTCGACGTTCAGCAGTGTGATGGGACAATGTTAGGGAGAGAGAGGGGCGTTACCCGTAAAAACGGCCGAAATCTGGAAAATTGGTGAGCAGGGTCGGTCGGTCGCCGCGATTTATGGCCGATTTGCGCATACATCACTCGCTCGTTGCATGGCCGCGAGGCGTTCAGATGTGTATATAAAATATACGTATTATGTATATTATATGTGTGTGCGTCACGTGGATTATTTTCCGAAAACGCCATCAATTCATCGGCGAACGGTGCCCCCTCCAGTCACACCGCATCCAAAGACAGTGTGCGTGTGCCACCCCTCCGACGGCGTTTTGACGAGACAGTGCAATTCATCAATCCGACAGCTCAGCGTGTGCCACGGCTGCAACAGCGTTGTATTTTATTTATGTATATATCATATATTATTATAATATATAGTAAGGATGACACTTGTTTTCAGAGTCAAATTTTGCGGTTTCAAAAACAAATATATATTATGTTATTGGTTACGTATTTATGACGTATCGGATAACTCTCGCGAGAAAAATATTATTTTTCTGGATTTTCGTAGACGTCAAAAACCGATGACCTAAAGCGTTGCGCGTCAGTGTCAAAATCTTTCTGTAGGTTAGGTAGGTTACATACTATTATTATTTTTATTTTGACATACATTTTTTGTGATCAGTTCTATCGTAATCACATAAAATTCCTCGTACACAAGCTGCACAAAAGTCATCCACCGAATTTGTGGGGGCGGCGGCTTTGAGTATATGTGTGTGAGAAGGTTATCAGCGGGGGTGTGTTGTCGAGAACCGTCACGGTGACGCCAAAATCAATCTTTCCCCGCAGTTTCCGCTCATCATTGATTCCGGTATGCCACCACCGACCACTGTCGACGAGACGACCTCACCACCGCGTGACCTCCAACCACCGCCGATAACGCGTTGTACCTTTGTCGGGTTATTTTAGTATTGTTTTAGGCTATTATTATAATACTATGAATATTGCAACCACCTTAACGGGATGGATTTGAGAAATTCATCCGTAAACGTGGAGTCACGCCTTATTCAATTTTGCTTCTACGCCATTCACTATTCTCCCCCCCCCCATCATTCCACCACAACCATACAACGCCCACGAAAATGTTTTCAAATCCGTCGCACGCTTATTGCGTCGTGCACCATAAGTCGACCCCATGAGCCATTGATGATCATCACTCGATCTAACCTACTGTAATAGTATTATATTATGACGACCATTAACTCTTTGACTGGCCGTCAATGAATATATTTCGTCAGACTACCTATCTGTACAAAAGTTCACTATGAATATATCGAACACTGTTTCACTAAAAAATCACCAAAATTTATCAAAAAATTTTTAGGAAAGGGTTATTCAAATGTGTATAGTATATTTTACGAGTAAATAATATAATATTTTACACGGACACAGACATATTATAGTTTCCAAAATTTGTACTTCCTTATAATATAAAATATTATGTACACTGTACATAATACGTATACACTTTAACTTGTTATATAGTTTATTTTATGTTGATCATTATATTACACTAAAGCTGATATAGAAGTATATTATTTCAACTATTAAAAAAAAACGAAAATTAATTATTTTTCATGAATTTAAGATTTTTGTTTGACGTTAGATAATCTAAAAATTCTGAAACCGTTAATATTACTATTATAATAGTACTATATCATTATTCTCATAAATAGTACCATCTGTGTAGTACATTTTTACTAAAATGTGTTCGAAACTATTTCGACATCTGTTTTTCATGTAATTTATATCATCCCATATTTAAAACGTCAATAGTAATACATAGATTTTAGCGTTACAAAAATACAGACCGAACTTACAGACGAGCAGCTTTTATTTACGACCTTTGTAATTATGCTTCTCTACGTTATTAAAGGTTATTGATTTCACACCATGTAAAGCCCGAAATTATATATGTTTCAAACAATACCATCTACACTATCTAATGTTAAATTTATATTATCTCGTAATTACTCAATACTGATAAAATATAATAAAGACCATATAACAACCATTTATGATCATTATTATACTTATATACAATTAATTATTGAAATCCAATAAATGTTTTTATACTTATTATTACTACGAATTTGTGATCACGTGAATAAAAATGTTATTATGTATTTTAAATTAATATAGTGTCATGGATACCTCTCAATTATTTAAAAACACGATTTTATGAATTTTTGAAAACACTCTTCCAATTCATTCTACAAATAAATTGAAATTTGACAAAAACCATAAGAATACTTAGTCTTGCCATTTTTCTAGTGCGAAAATTCCTAACTGCTGTTAAATTTAAAATAATGTATACCCCGTTATATATTATATTGCACCGTTAAAAGTTTTTTTCTATATTCTAAGTGCAGGTTTTTTTTAATAATTAAATATTTTGCAAATACTATTGCGAAGAATTACAGTTTTATGACAAGCTTAAAAAAATAATAACTATGGTCTATGGCTTAACCAGAAAAACTGTGAAATGATAAATTTTCTTATATTCTGGCTTAGTCAGATGTAACCCGGATACTAAAAAAATAGTTAAACTAGATAAATTAAGCCCATAGGAGACATTGAAAACTTTAAAAATAACCTGTGGAAAAAACTTTTTGATAAACATTTAAAAGAGATTTAATTGATTTTCGTAAAAATGTTCGTTACAAATTATTCGTTATTGAGAATACAAACATAAATTGAGTTATATAAGATAAATAAAAAATATAAACTAGATGAATATTGTTGCATTCTATTGGTTACTTTATTGGTAGTAGCAAACATTCAATGTTCAATCCTAATATTGTCTATATTTTTAATACCTAGATTATTATTATGTATTCTGCGGAAAAAAAATATGTATGTCAAATTAGTTAGTTCATCAAAACATCTAATATATTTCATAAAATGAATAATTTTAATATATATTGTAAGCTAGGAAGATAAAAAGTTGCTTATTTACACTACAATACATAATTATGTAAATTAATAGTATACTAAGTTGCAACCACTATAAAAATATTTTATTTGTTGGTATTTATAATACTATTCCATACTTCTTTGACAATTTTTTATCAATTGGCCGGCGCAATGTATAGGCAATTTCGGTACATTGGCGTATAGGTGGTTTTTATATAGTATACTGTATTTTTTTGAAATTTTATATAACGAATTAATAATTAATTATTATAAAAACAAATAAAATATTAAATAGGTAATAATTGAAATATAATATAAAGAATAATTCAATTTGTAATTCAATATTTTGAAAATTGTTCATTATTTTTTATATGTATATTTAGAAGATATATAATAAAAATTACCTAGCACTAATAATACGTATAGAACCATAATTGCTACTTAAGAAGTAACATTATTTATATACATAATTCAACGAATTATTAAATGTTTCTA
>VUJU01001748.1:4985-49530 GCA_009835225.1 Aphis craccivora
AGGTATAATGTACGTATAATATCTTAAGAAAATTAACCTAATGTTTTAAATTTTTTATTTAGTTATTTTAAAATCATTAAAAACTTAATTTGGGTTCTTGGATATTAATTTATTTTTTTTCTTACCATAACCACTGTATTGGTTTACATATTTTGCTAGCAAAATTGAAAATATGCTGTACCTAAATTGTATTACAAAATAATAACAAAACTTTGTATTGAACTATTTAAATATCAAATATTTTTTTACATTTTATTTAATCTATTCCATTAAATACCTACAATTTATTTAAAAATCTTAATTGTTTGAGATTAATAGGTAAACAATTTCTAGGGAATAATAATAATCATAATTTTTTATATCCATTTGGATACAATGATTAATATTACAATTTAATATTTTTCTATATTATACATTTAGTAAATTCTATTTATTACTATTCTTTATTTTTTGGACATAATATTATAATAATATTAAATATCATAATTCATAATATTAATATATAATTTTATTACCTATATAGTCAATTTATAATCTTAGTATCCGTGATTTTTTAGTCTAATCAATGTTTATAAAGTTTTAATTTTTTTTTTTTAGGTAAATTAGCACATTCTGATTTGGATACTAGAGCGTTGGATGCATTAAAAGAATTTCCTGTAGATGCAGCTTTGGGAGTTCTTTCTCAATTCCTTGATAGCAATTTATTACATGTATCTAATAAGTCAGCATATTTATGCGGAGTAATGAAAACTTATCGACAAAAAACAAGAATTACACCTCAAGAGCAATTTGTGCAACCACCCAAAGGACCAGAGTTTGATAAAGTCAAGGTATTCTTTTTTATGATTTGTGTTGTACATATTTTAATTATTTGATTTCTATACTTAGGAAATATTAGCTAGAACTAACTATAAATTTGATGTGACAACTGGGCAACGGAAGTATGGCCCTCCACCAGACTGGACTGATCCTAAGCCAACTGCTGGTTGTGAGGTAAATTAGTATTTAATGCTCTAGGTATAGTATAACACATTTTTTTTATATTTTTTATTTTTACAATTTTAGGTATTTTGTGGAAAATTGCCAAATATTGTGTTTGAAGATGAATTGATTCCATTATTTGAAAAGTGTGGTAAAATCTATGATTTAAGATTGATGATGGACCCATTGACTGGTACTAATCGTGGATATGCCTTTGTTACTTACACTACTAAGGAAGAAGCTGAAAGAGCTACTGTAGAAGTAAATAATTCTTTTTTTTTTGTTATCTGGCAGTATTGTTGAAATATTGTACTTAACATGATACAAAACTTATTATTCCAGCTTGATGGTTATGAAATAAAGCCTGGAAAAAATATTAAAGTGAATATTAGTGTACCCAATCTTCGTCTTTTTATTGGGAACATTCCTAAATCAAAGGGAAAAGAAGATATTATGGAAGAATTTGGCAAAATAACAAGTAATTTATTACAAGTCATCAATTTTTTTTATGTTATTGTAAATTATAACATTTATTCAGGTGGACTTACAGAAGTCATAATCTATAGTTCTCCTGATGACCGTCGAAAGAATCGTGGATTTTGCTTTTTAGAATATGACTCTCATAAAGCTGCTTCTGTAGCAAAAAGACGCTTAAGTGCTCCAAACTACAAAGTATGGGGTTGTGATATAATTGTAGATTGGGCTGATCCCCAAGAAGAGCCCGATGATGAAACTATGTCAAAGGTAAATTTTTAAATATTAGTTGAAATTTTGTATGTTTAAGATTAAATGTAAATTATTTTTTTAGGTTAAAGTGTTATATGTTAGAAATTTAACTCAAGAAGTGACTGAAAACCGCCTTAAAGAAACTTTTGAAGCTCATGGTTCGGTGGAGAGAGTAAAAAAAATAAAAGATTATGCTTTTATTCATTTCAATGATAGAGGTTGTGCTCTTAAGGTAATATTGATTATGATATTATATTAATAAATGGTTAAAATAAATATTTGTGTTGAAATCACAAAAAGTAAATGTTGGTGGGCATTATGTAATTATTTATCTAAAGTTTTATATTTTTGTAAAAACCCAAACCATTCCCATGATCCTTATAATTATGATTTATAATTTGTGTTAGTGAGACATGACATATATATTTTTTTTAGGTTCATTAGGAGGTAAGTCATATATTTATTTATTTGTGAATATTCCCTTAAATAGGCATCTATTTTTTTTACAAAATGTATAATAATGAAATATGTACAGACTATAGATTAATAATGTAAATGATAACCATAGTCTATAAATGAATACAACACAATGAATAATTAAATTGATGTACAACTAACAATAGTGAATAGATCAATCTGCATAAAGAAAAATTAATGAAGTAAATAGAATATAAAAATATATTAATACAAACAATAAGAACAATAATATACATTTTGATACTTATTTTATTTGTTAATATTGCTAGTTTTTGATAGTAAATAATTTCTATTTGTTTTTAAATTAGAAATTAAAAATAGATAAGATGCCTTTTATTTTTAGGTTTAGAAATTAATTTCTATAGGTAAAATTTTTGTTTTCTTGATTTAACTTTACAACTGAAATTTAAATTATGAGGTAATAAATGATTATTTAACCAAATGATTGGATTAATTATATTAAAATCAAATATTATATCCTCATTATTTAGTATCTATTAAATTCTCAATTGTGTGTATAATCTGAAAACGGCTTAATATTTTATTAAAACATAATTATATAATTTATTTTGTAGGCTCTGGAAGCACTAAATGGTAGCAATCTGGATGGAGCTACTTTGGAAGTATCATTAGCCAAACCTCCATCAGATAAAAAAAAGAAAGAAGAAATTTTAAGAGCTAGAGAACGTCGTATGTTTACTAATATGCAAGGCCGTGCTTTTGGGTAATTGCATTATTTTATACTTATAATAAACAATAATTAATTAAATGTGAAATAAACAATACTTTATATTTTTATCATTTATACTAGGTAGTTAATTTAAGATTTTTTTCATACTTAATATTTAGTTATATATTATTTTAAACTGATTTTAAAATAATATAAAATAATATATTATATATTATTTTTATTTATACTCGTAGTTATATTTGATGTATAAATTACAATTTTTTAATTTTTATCTATTAATGTAATTCATTTTAGGTTGATGCCACAACCATTATCATTGATGGGGGCTCCGAGACCAGGCTATCGCACTGTTTCAAATAATTTACGTATGGCTGGTCGAGGTGAATTTGGTAAGTGTTTTATTTTTGTTTAATATTTTAGTGTCTTAATTCAAAGTTATAACCCTACATAATTATCATTTTAAATATTTTATTTGTTTATTGATAACAGTATTGGGATTGGTCTGAGGTAATAACATAATATTATGAAGCATGCCCATTAATGTTTGCATGTTATAGTTAAACTTTTAATAGTTTTAATTTAGAAATATATATTACTAAATGTTTTGTTCTTAAAATTTATCTTATTTAAACTGCAATAGATTTTTTTTTTTTTAATACTTATAATTCAATAAAAATAAAAAACAATGAATATACATGTATAAAAGTAAATATTATGAGAGATAACTTAAATTAATGTTCTTTTAAAAATTATTTTGTATTAAAGGTGAGCTTACCTAATACAACTTAGAATAACATAGAACTATTATAATTTGTTTTTATTTTATACTTGAGTTTCAATGTTAATATATTTTATTAATAATAGGTATAACATTTTATATATTTTTTTTTTTTGTGAAGTTGTAAAATAATTAAAAATAAATTATGCAGATTAGTTTCACTATTTAGTATTTTGTCATTATCATACAATTATTTTTCTTAAAATCCATTTTTGTAAATTATAATCAGACTAAAATTTTTTTTTAAATTTTTTTAACTTAAAAAAATTAGTTTTGTCCAATTTGTGACAATACCAACATTCAAGGAAACAAATAAAATATTCAAATATTCTGTGTAATTTTTTTGCATACATTTTAGATATACTTTTTAATAAAAAAAAAAAAAGGATTTTGTTAATTAGTTAAACTTAAATAATTACCAATTACAAGTTCTATAGGTATTCAAGTTATAATTATACAGTTATACTTAATTAGTATACAGTATTATCATATTCTCTTATTGAGCTTCCTAAATATATAAAAATAAAAAGTATTTAAATAAAAAAAAAAAAAATTGTTTTTCGTCTCCCTATTTTTATCTTTCAGCTGTATAAAATTAATGAAGCCTCATTTGATGGTTTAAACCAACAAATAGAAGAAAATGAAAATAAAAAATCATCCTATATTGTGATCCTTCCTGGTGTATCCATTCATTTCTTTTGCATGTTACTTTCATTCCACGATGTCCAGAGTACAAAATGATTCCGACAGCATTTATTTTTCTTCCAACTATTTTATACGACAACTGTTGTGCTGACTATATTTACTCAAATAACGAAAAGATAATTTTTTCCGTGATGCCTGACAGTATGTGTTTTGTCAGTAAATGTATCAATTCAACAGAAAGGATGATGGTAATTTTATGTAACATATTATGTGAATTGTACAAATTTTATTTGAGAGGGTGTTTAAAAAGTATTATTTATTTAACATTTTTGTGTAATATTATTCTATATTAAAAGAAACTAAAAATAAACTCTACAGTATTACTTTTTATACTCTGTTAAAATTTCCATAATATCGAATAAAATATAGAACACCCTCTTAAAATGATTGAGTTTGAGAGTATTTAGTAGATACAATCATTTTGAATGTTAAACTAGATTTTATTGTTTTAAATTTCTAAATTAGCATTTCAAGTAGCTAAAAGTATAAGTTTTAATTTTAACCTTTAATATGTATTATTATATGTTATTGTTTATGTATACAATTATTATATTAAGAATTTTGCTTGCAGATCTGGTTTTAATATTTAAAAATAAAATTATTAACATTTTGAATTATTAGTCTAATTTTAGTTTATGTTAAGTTGGTTATTTTTCATTATTTTTTAGATTGGCCATGGGGATTCAATACATGGATGTGGCCCGCAGGCCGTTGGGATGCTGGGGCTGCCGGTCCTTGGGGAACAGCGTCTACTGGAAATAGACAATGGCATGGAGTTGCACCAAACAATCGGTCATGGGGAAATAACGGCGGTGGCCGAGTCGGCGCAACTGGAAATAGTAGCGGCGCTTCAAGCCATGGGAAGTTTACAAGATAAACAAGGCAAGTTTTAAAAAATAAAACTTAATTGCTATTATCTATATCAGAAAGAGGAGTGCTGATGAATGAAGGGAATTTACCAATTAGGTTAATTTGGATAGCTTACATAGTTTAAAGCTTTATATTATTGATACGTTTGAATGTATGTGAAGTTGTATATTTAATTTATGTTTTTATTTTTATTCAGTTTCAACTATGTGAAATTCATAAATTAGTTCAATTAATAATTTATTTAAGATGTGTTATTTATTATTATTTTTTTTTTTAGGCGAAAAGAGGTCTGATAAAAGTCTCCAGAAAGAGGGGGGTCAGCGCAATCGGACCCGCAACAGCTACAGACGTAAGGGCGTCGGCACGAACGACTGGATGGGGCGAGAGCGAAAGCGCTGTACACTTGATGTCAGTGACTGATCGCAAATGGTAGTTCTAAAATATTTTAGTACTTGCCATTAGTATCTCAATTTCTCGCTCATGTTACCTAATTTCATTGTTATTTAGATATATTTTTTTTTATTATTATTACTTCTTTCTTGTCTTTCGATTCATATATCTTTATCAGAAAGCTATAAGAGCTGTGTTAATAAATTGTTTTTTTTTTTTTTTTAGTTAAAAGCTTAAAACTATCGACTATTTAAAATTTTTGTTATTTTTTCTTAATTTTTTTATCTTGTTAATTTGACAAAATTTATTTTTTAAAACATTACCAAAATTTCTCCCCCTATTTCTGGAGGCATATTATATTGTTTAGGGGGACTAAAAATTTGAAATATAAGTTTTCACTAAACATTATTTGATTTCTTTTCGTATTCAGTCAAAAACAACTAGACTTGTGTATTATAATTTTTTTTTTTATATATATATATATATAATTTTTTAAGAGACTTTACCTCAATTTTCTTTACTATAATTACTGCCCATATACATAATTTAATTATTATATTTTTTTAAATTACGCTTTGCTTTCAGTTCATACATCAATACAATAGCTTTAAAATAATTGCAACACATTTTACATTATTGACATATTATAGTATTTGACGCTTTATAATTATTATACTCATGTAATTTTTTTTTCTTTTTATTGTGTAAAAACAGATTTGTCTTAAGCAGTTTTGTCCTTAAAAATGTTATTATTATTTTTTATCATTATACTAGTACTCATAAAACAATAAATAGAAAATAATGTTTAAAAAATAAATGAATAATTGTTTTTTATTAAGTGAAAATCTCAGAATCCTTCACGGTTCCATAACTGTGTAAATCAATTTATAAAATAATTTTATGAGTTAAGGCATTGATTAAGTAGGTATACATATTTAATATTTAATCAATGGTTAAGGTATAAACTGTATTCTTGATTGTCTAAATTAATTTTTACCCTTGCAATTTTAATTAATCCTACATAATTTACAAGGTAAGTGATAGCAAAAATTAATGGACGCATTAAAAGCAATTACATAACATGACGACACTATTATTATATTGTTATCTGAGTAGCTGTTTGTTGGACATTGTCCCCGGGGAAATGGAAACCGGATTCAACGTTGTGATATGTATATATATGTTATATTGTTTAACCAACCATAACATTATAAAACCATATATATTGATTTTTTTTTAATTTCTACATCAGACGCTGGCCAGTAAGTATCACCATCATGATGTCCGTTTTCAGCTGTAATATTGTGTTCCTGAGGTAGGCGAAACATAGTATTATTTAACAAGTCAATGGGACGCCATCGCCATACCCGCATTTGTTTTCTCATTTGTATAAGTACATAGGAAGCAAACTTCCATTCAGCAGATACCTAGTACACGTTTAATTTTGTTAGCTCTAATTAATATTGAAATCTACCTAAGCACAAATTTATAGATACCAACACTATCAGTGTCCTCTAAGTTATAACAACTGTATAAGCATGTTAAATTATTTTTTATTTTTATAAAAATGTTCTTAGCTATAATACGTTTAATAATAGATCTGAGAATCATCTTATATTTTATCTATATGTAAGAATTATAATAAAACTAAACGTGCACACTGTACATCATTGCTGAATGTTGATCTCCTTGTTAGTGTTATGTAGGTATTTACGTACTTCTGTAACAGAGATAACAAATTCGAATGAGTTAACTCGTCTATCACCATTCACTGATTATATTACAAAATTCAAAAATTAATTACAATAATTTTTAATAGTTCAACATTTTACATACCTAGCTGTTAGTTAAATGTTAATATAAACACTTGTATAATTATTGTAGTCTACAGTAAGTAGTGTTGTATCTGACAACTATCGACCGTTGGTGTTTTTCAGTTGGGTTGCCATGAGTTGTGCTGTAAATTACAACGACGCAATCATTAAGGAGGTGGTTGGCGAATTGTTAGAGGTTGGCGAAGGGCCGTTTTGGGATTCCGAGAATAACGTCTTGTATTTCGTTGATATATCTCAACACCGTGTTTACAGATTTTACCAAACCCGTTTGGAACACGTCCAGCTAGGTGAGTAATACCTACACATTGTACTATAATATGAACAATTGTTTTTTCTCCGTTTGGCTAAATCAGTTTTTAATTTTTTCTAAGACGAAGAAGTAAGTTTTGTGATCCCAGTTGCCGGACAACAAGGTTTGTTCGTTATTGGATTAGGCACTACGTTGGCCAGTCTCCGATGGAACCTTCACGAGAATATTTACAAAGTCGTTGAACTGGCTATCGTTGACCACGGCAAAGTAGGAAACCGGTGGAACGATGCTAAAGCGGATGTAAATGGTTACCTCTGGGCAGGTGAGTAGTGAGTAGGTACATCGGTATATGATATGCTATTGATATCAATTCTTACTCCCTAGCGTTTTAAAGTCCGTCTCAAATGTGTGATCTATACGCATATTATGCTACTTATATTTACAACTTATGAAGTAGGAGGACGAGATAAAAAATAATACTTAATTTACTTACTTACTATTTATTTTATAAGACATTATTTTAGATTTTCAGCGGAACAATGAATGTTGGTATCGATTTTACAATGATGTGTGTGTTTTTTTCTGTTAGTTATCACATTTGGAGCTGTAAAATTACTATGATTTTCAACTTTGAGGATGATTTATGGTTGAAAATTGGATTTAGTTGATGATACTTTGAGAGATCAACAATAATAAATTCTTAATATGTAAAAATGTAGTTTTCGGGAAAAAAATTAATTGCTGTATTAGGTAGGTACTATTAGTACTAATTTTCTAGTAAAATAAATTACCTTAATAGCTATATAAATACATAATTAAATATACTGAGTAATTTAAGCTGACAACAGTCATTTCGTTTTCGCTCAGAATCGTATTTTTTATATGTAATGATCTATTTAATGATTTTGGTAATTGAATTCAAATTTAATACATATATTCAAGTGAATTATTCAATGATGAGGTATACTTGACACTTACTTTTCACTAGGGTGGTTAATCTGATTTCCTTCTCTTTTTTGTTACGTTTTTCTGGTTTTAAATACCTACGATAGCAGAGATTTCGATAGGAAGTGAACTATATGAGCTCAAGACTGAAATCCCCACACAAGCCTTGTATACTATTTTTTTTCATTCCTCTATTGATATTATGGTAATATATGTATAATGTGTAGTACGTATTATAGCCATATAATAGACATTTTTCAGAAGTATAGATTTAAATCTCAGACATTTAAAAAATTCTAAATATGTATAAGTACCTACCTACATGAAATCATGATAAATAATAGAAATAATTTAGAAAATAAATTTTGTAGATAAAAAAAAACGTTAACCAACTAAAAATTTATCAGCGAACTTTTGATTAGTAGGATAATCTGATAAATATTAATTGAATCATATTTTCAATATTTTTAATAATTAAAAAAAATAAAATAATTTTTAATCTATTGTATTGATTGGTCTGTGTTTATAACCATATTTATATATGTAGTCAATTATATAATATCTATAGGTAGTAAATAAGAACAATTTTTAGTCAATAATTCACAACTGCTGATTTTTGTTGGGTGGTAATGTGGTGTAAGGAGGCTACGACACGACACACCTACCACCATAATTTCCACTCGGCCATTTGGTAATACGTAATCTGTTTTATGTCGAATGCGTAACAGGTACGATGGGATTTGAGGACGCCGCTGGGAATATACCACCGGGTCGCGGGACTTTGTACAAGCTGAACGACACCGGATGTTTCCAAAATCTCGATCCCGTTCTGCCAGACGTTTCCGTTTCCAACGGGTTAGCGTGGAACGATGATGGCACCCGGATGTACTATATTGATTCTCCGACCAGGCAAATAGCACTTTTTGACTACGATCCTGCTACGGCGACTATTTGTAACTATTAAAATTTAGTTTATATATTGATTGTATTATTTTTACTTTTTCTTACAAAATGTATTAATGTCTGACAAACTCTGTTAATTCGATAGCGAACCGCAGAACGTTTTACGATTTCAAGACAGATAATATACCTGGCGTTCCTGATGGAATGACGATCGATGCCTACGGCAATCTTTGGATTGCCAATTACAATGGCGCTCAGGTATAATGTATCACTGATCTTACATATACTAGTTACAACATCTATTTGACGTTGAATTATGTTTAATACGTTGGTTTTACGAATCTTTTTAACCAATTGGGGCAGGTATTGCACGTGAGTGGTACCAGTGCAAAGTTGCTGGGCAAGTTGAAAATACCCGCGGAGAAAGTTTCGTCGGTCACGTTCGGTGGTCCTCAGTTGGACAAGCTGTACGTGACGACAATTAGTCGTGGTGTAACACCAGAAAAATTCAACGAATATCCGATGACGGGAAAGGTGT
The DNA here is from genome assembly GCA_009835225.1 of Aphis craccivora. Classification (NCBI taxonomy): domain Eukaryota; kingdom Metazoa; phylum Arthropoda; class Insecta; order Hemiptera; family Aphididae; genus Aphis; species Aphis craccivora. Next base: position 15,075 of record VUJU01001748.1, read on the forward strand.
TAGAAGTGTCCGGTCTCGGTGTTCGTGGTACACCAAATCGTCGAATTCGTGAAAAATGTTTTCGACTTTTGTAAAAGTTTGACGGTGGTTTGAGCGAAATAATTAATAATAATATACGGTAAATGAACGGAGATGTACAACTGTACAAGCTATAAGTATAACTATAAGTAACTACTGTAATGTACGCAATATATTATATACTAATTGTATTCATTAATGTAAAACCGATATTTCGAATTTTAATTCTAATTCTGTTTAATCGGAATACATTTTATGACCATCATAGTATTATTATATTATAATTTTATGTTAACGTCATTTTAATTATTATCGCTGTGATAAATTATAGTAATCTTCTATTACTTTGTTCATCACCATAATATATGAACAATAAACACTTTTTTATTTATTTACTTTTAATTTTATTTACATTTGATTATTATTTTTGTCGAACTCCTGATAAAATATACAAGGTTCAGCAAAGTCAGCATCGTTTGAAATCATTACCGAAACACGTTTTCTACGTCGTCCTTCATCTTTCGCATTTTTCGTTCACGACAACATCGATATATTATTTATTTTTGTTTTACATCTGAGGAACTAGTTGCTACATGAGTCACACAACCTTGCAGGTGGCTACAACACTAATTCGTTCGTTAAGCACGCTATCCGAGTTAAGTATTTTATGCCGTTCTTATATTGCTAGTGTTCAGTTTTCAGTTAAAAAGAAGATTCAATTATTTCTTTTTTAAGAATCACAAAAATCGCTTAAATATGAGCACTTTGTATTCTATACTAAAATCAGTAAAATCTAAAAATATTTTTATAAAACTGCCTCGCCACAGAATACGTACTTGAAAATAACATAGTTATTGTTACTGGATTAAGTTTTGTGATAGTTTAACATTTTTTTTACTTAACTTTTACCAAAGAGTATAGTTATATTATTGCTGCTTGTAATTCAATGATACAAAAAAAATTATTTAATTTACATTATAATCAACTAAATACTCTTTAACTGGGCTTAAGTGCTTAACTGCTTATGATTAGGAAAAAAAAGGTGGTCAAGTGGGTAACGCTCTGATGTATAGTAGGTATCAATTGTACCTCGGACTTTAGATAAGGTCACTATAATGAATATTATGTTAAATTTGAATACACTGATACCTTTATCATTATATACGAAAAACGATTCTGAACGGAGATAATTTGTCAGCTCAAGATATATATTTGCCAATGGGTGTTGAAAAAGTTGGTTACTGTTTTAATGACCTGAATACCCCAAAATTTACGAGTAATTATGTATAGAAAATGGCAATTTAAACAACTGGTGTATGTTTCAAGTTTCTACAACTAGTAATTTTTAACTTTAAAAAAAAAATCTAAAATTATTTGATAGTAAATCGTTATTTTAGGCTTAAAAGAGTTAAAAATATTTTTTTTAATTGGTCAACTCTCAACTTCTTTTATAATTGTTGTAAGCTAAACTTATCAAAAACCTTGTATTACATTTTAAATTTTAAGCTACTTACACAATACACATTTTTAGTATAAAATAACTTGCAAGAATTTATGATTTTGATGAATTTTTGTCTATATTTGAACTCCAAACGCTAATAAAAAAAAATTGTAACTAACTTGATTTTTTTTAACTAAAATAAGAACAATTAATAAGAAACTTTATAAGTAATGCAATTTTCATATTTTTTTATCGATATTTCAAAAAAATAAAAAAACTTAAAAAAGTTGATTGTGTCTAGCGCATTCAATTTTCTAAAGTTATAATTTATATTTGTGTGGAGTGGCATGGGCAGAGTAAAGCAATTGGAAATATGGTGGGGGAATACGAAATAGTTTTTGCATTGTTCCGGGATTCGAACAGGTGACTACGGCGCGTCATAGCTAACCTCTATAACCATTGTAAGTACCACACGTCTAAACTGTCCCATAATTTTATCTTATATTAATTTACTCTTGTAGAGGAATCGAAAAAGATTACTGTAAAATCTCTAGAGTCTAGAACAGGGGTAGCCAACCTTTTTGTATATTGTGCCAAATAATAAATACAAAATTGAGAATGTGCCTTAAAAATTACCTATTTATTTATTTCCATAAAATATAATTTTAAATTTTAGATTTTTTTCTTATAATTAGATACTATTTTATGATATTTTTATGTTGAATTTGTTTGATGGATATCATCTCTTCGTACTTTTYGGCRCAAATAAAAAATATTTAAAATCATATATTATTTTATCTGACATTAGTGTGCCATTCAATAACAACAAATGTGCCACAAATGGCACGCGTGCCGTAGTTTGGCCTCCCCTGGTCTAGAATATAGTTTGAACGTAAAACGTCCAATTTGGGACATAACTAGATATATGCCTAGGTATATAAAAGGTACTAGTTGTTTATATTTTTAGATATTTTAGTTTCATTTGTAATTTAATTACTAATCCATGTTCTTAGGCGTTGCTTTATTATAAAATTGAAACAGTTGTAGATTCTCCTACTTTAATTACAATTAACTTTAAATTAACGTTTACAAACTAAATTTGAATAACATAGAGGACAAAGAAATCGTGAAAGTAGAGTTTAATGTGTTTAGACTCGTGCAGGAGTAAACTTGGCGGTATCGAGTGATAAATGTGACCCATAAATAATAAAAGGTCCGTAAAGATATCATTTTGCAAACCTAAACATTTTCATAAATATAAACTGTTGTTCTTAATGAATAATAATAATGACTTTTGAAGGCATACGTCATGTAATATATTTTTTTATACATATTTAAGAAAAAGTCATATTCTACTATAATAATTGTGCAAGTTAATATAATATAATACTAATAACTAATAAGTAATAATTTGCGTGGATCGAAAAATGTCGGTTTTATTTTATAGCATGAAGTACAATCATCTTTATCGTGGGTCATGAATTTGCAAAAAAAAAAACCACCGAGTGATTGTCGAATGGATATGTATGCATTTATGCCAAATAAAAAACTATATTCTATGAAAGCATATTAACTGAGCAGTATACGTAATACAGGGTGATTTTTTTTATCATGAACCAGTCAATATCTCAGTAAGTACTTGGAATTTTGAAATAATTTCTTTTTTAAACTTTTTAGGTTTTATTGTTTTACACTGTGTTATAATTATGATGATTTTTAAATGCCCCCACCCTTATTAGATTAAATACTATCAACTTTTGATTTTCGATAACGAAAATCTATGAACATATTAAAAAATAAAATAATTTTAATGTTTACAGTACTTAATTTGAGTAATTCGTTTGTGAATTATGAACGTTTAGATATTCATTCAATTTGCTGCTACCGGGTAGTTTATCAAACCCAAAAGTAAAAACCAGAAGTCAAAATAAAATTTTATGTCGATTTTATGATATCTATAACGACCATAACCGATAAGAACTAATAAGTATAATGGTCATACTAATCAGACCTTCCTATCCTATCACTACCCTACCCCGAACACTGAGTCTTTAATCTCTATTCTATTATAGGATAGGAATAAATATAAATTTCCCAGTAGCAGAAAATCGTATGAGTATTTAAACGTTCATAAGTCGCAAACGGATTACTTAAATTAAGTTGAAAAATAAGTTTATATTATTAAAAGAAAATTGAATGTATTCGGAACAGGCTTTTATGCGTATTAGCTTAATAACGAACAAAATTGATACTTGAGTGCAACTAGCTGAACATTTTAATATCGAGTCACGTCATGTAAAGAGGAAAATTTATTGATTTGGCTCTACAAATTACTCAATTCACAAATTGACTGTCTAGAATTACTAAGTTGAATACCATTAAACGTCTCTTGTTTTAAAACTTGTGTAATTATCAAGTATCACAACATTCTTTACAAATACTTAATGCCAAAATTACTGTCTTTTTGCTTAAAATGTAACATTATTAGATACAGGAAATTCACTTAAAAACTTTAATTTTTTTCAACGACAATCTAATAATCTAATCTGTATTATAGTCTGTAATATAATCATTAATCATAATTATTCATTATTATTATCTTTTAATTATCTATACATTTTTAATTATTCTGTTGGTTAAATCACTTGAACTCTTATGTATGTAGTATGTTGTTGTATTGTATAAACTCACAACTGTATTAAGCTCTTATAGTGAGTGTTATTTACTATCATTAAATAAACAAATAAACAAATATTTAAATGAATAATAACTATTTTAGCTATAGCAATGGTTTTAGTTATTTTGTCATAGATTATAATTAAAAAAAAGTATTAGGTTTTATAAAAGGACTTGAAACTTTTTCCCATTATGGGTCTTTATACTTTATGTACTATTTTCAACAAATACTAAGACTAATAATATAATAGATAGTAATAATTATTATATAAAAGATGCAATTTGTTTTAATCGAAAATCAGTCATTATTAACCTACGTATTAATAATAGAAAAATAAATAACATCCTAAAATTATCCTATATTAACAATTATCTTTTACTTATTATAAATATACCTAGCTATACATAATTATATTGATACATTGAATATGATAATTTTTAAAATCATTTAATACAAACTGTAGCTATAAACGTTATTCATTGTAAAAAATTATAAGAAGGAATACGTGTCAATATCAGTGTAGTATTTAAATTATGTATTTTTTTCTGTGCATCTATAAAACAATAAAAAATAAAAATTATTAAAAAATAGCTTTGAAGTGGTTATGTCAACATGATTTGTCTTCATGAATAATTGGTACTTTATTTTGGAAAAAGGAATTTATTATGCAAAATAATTAAGACTAAAATATTTGAACTTTTGAATTTGAAAAATTGAAAACATGTTAGTAATTCAAACTTCATTGTGTTTGCTTTATTATTCGTTTCACGTTTTCGACGAGATTTGAACGCTTTTCATGCGGTATATTGTAAGTGTTCACTGAATATGAAATAAGCATGTATAATACAAAAATAATTTACAAAATTAATTTTTATATGCTATTAAAGTTATATAGTACATTAGGTTAGGTACTAGCTGTTCTCATACACTTCATCGCTTATATCTAATAAATAACCTCTTATATAGAACTTTTAAAACTTATTTCATCATTAACTGATATTGTGGACATTGTCTACCCCCGCATCGCTCGCTTACGCTATTACTTGGTTTTCGCTTGGCGTTCTTTCTGACTTTTCATCGACTCTTAAACAGATGCTCTTGATTAAAACTTAGCTCATATAGTTTTATGAAATAAAATAAATTTAAGTATGAGTCATTTATGTGATAGTAGAAATAATTTTATTATATTTTAATTTTAATTCCACATACATTTGTATCAAATATTATTTATTATATAAGGTAATTAGTTATAGTTCGTAGGTACATACTACATACAATACAATGCCGTTAAAATATTGGTGTAGTACACTTCTTATTGCAGATGGACTTTTATACAAATTATTGACATAGTATTTATACATCTATATCTAATAATGTGTGGCTGTCTATACAGTATCTATTTTTCATTTATTATTATATCAATGGATTAAATATTCGTGAATATTGGCTCTATTTTCTCAGCTAAAGATTTTAAAGTATCTATTTTTTCTTTTCACTTTGGGGAGGACGAAACTGATTATAGGCCATCTATTTTCTGCTACAGTAAGAAGATTAAACGGAACGTCTTTCGGAAAGTTTGTCTATCTCACATTGGTACTTATGCATTGTTAGAGGTAATAATATACTTTTGATGCGGTTTGTATGCTTTTAGTGTTTATATACGTCGGAGAAACTTCTGTATAGAGCGTTTCAACAATAACATTTTGTATGAAATAAATAATTCAACATTTTATAATATTTTTTAGTAATAATTTTATTGAAATATTCAAACGGAAAATACAAAATGAATCACTAAAAAATATTATTCTTTTGAAACAACTAGTACATTAATTGTCCTGTATGATAAAATAACACGCTTTATCGGTTTTAAAAAAAATTATTACCTATTGATTGATTCAAATTTTGTAACTTTTTTAAAATAAATGTTTATTATAGTCTTTATTGGTTAACATGTTTAAAAATGTATTTATGTATTTTTGTGTATATATGTAGTAGTCCAACATATTTTATGTGTAGTCCTGTAAAAATGTGTAATATTTATCTGAAATTGAATGGTATAGTAGATAGTGTATTTTAATTAGTATCAGCTATAATTTTTATTAGGATATATTTTATTTTCTTATGATTAATAATAATCAAAATGTTATGGAAAAGAGAAAAGCTAGTTAAATTTAAAAAAACGCTCTGATGTATAATGTAGTTGTCGAATGTACTTTGTTATTGAGTTTATCATTGTTTTTGATGATTGATGAACAACGAATTTGAACGAGGATGGTGTATTTTATTTTATATATATTTTGATATAAATAATAATAAATAATAAGTAATAAGATATGCATGGCAAACTAATTCTTGACAATCACGTTTATTGTAATAATAATTATTATAGCTGTCGCCTGTCAGTCAGATTTACTTATAAATGATTACTGTAGAATGGCTTAAATAGGTTCTTGGGAAAAAACATTTTAATAATAATGTAAATATTTTGAAATGTTTATTGTGTTTATTACTTACTATAGTTATAGTGAATAATAATATAGTTACGTAATGGAAAAAACTTTCAATCCCATAAAAATGACATATTTTGAATAATAATGTTATTTTTTATTTTAATATTCATATTTATTTTGTATAAATGTATAGTACATTGTATACTTATACCAATCTGATTTTATTCAGTATTTGAAATTTTTTTCTAATTAATACAAAATAATTCATATAATATTTTCGTCAATTTGATAAATTTTGTTTTTTGTTCATTCTAATTATTTTTAAAAATACTAGGATTTGTTTACTTTTGATTTCCCAATTACATATTAGATCGAATTTTCTATAAGAAGAAATCATTGTAAAAGGAAAAAACGTACCATTGAAAATCTAGTGTATTGATTGATCAATTTAGAATCTAATTATTTTAAATATCAGGTGATCATTAAATAAAATATTATACAGAATTTAAAATTTAAAATGTATGTTATTTTCCACGATTCATGAATATTTCCGTCCAAAGGCCAATTGTAATCTATAAATACCTATATTAAAAAAAAAGACTATATCTCTCACTGAAGTAAGTACAACTTCAGGTACCTATTTTATACTTAATTGTGTAAAATAGATCATTCATAAATGGTATAATTTTAAAAACATTATTATCTCGTAATATTATTTATGTTTTTATATTGATGTATAATGTATAATTGACTTTGCACATTATGCAAATATTGAAAATTATATTTTGTTTTGTCTATAGTAACGACTTTAGAAATCTTCATGGTTATATATTAATTAATTAAATTGTTCTAGATTTATAAACTGTGTACCTTTATAGTTCCATTTATATTGCTTTCACACTTATTCGACATACCTAAATAATATTGGTAGTTTACAAGGTAACTGCGGATCGATAAAAGTGTTCAAATCAAACCCGCAATGTTATTATCTGAATATAATTTTTGGGAATTCGTTCCTTGTGGAAACGAATACGATGCGCGTATTATAGTGTCGCCATGTTAATTTAAATACTATCCACCAGACCGTCAAGTCATTTGCAAACCACAAAGTAATTAATATTTATTATTCTTGTACTGACTACCAGTATGCCACGAGAATATATTATAATATTGTAGACAATTTATAGTTGTACATTTGCACGAGTGGTTCAGTCACGATGTCGATTCTCAAGTGTAATGTTGTGCTCCTAAGGTAGTGAACTATTCACTCCTCGTCTGTACTTACCGAACAGTTTGAATTGTATTTTTTTTTTTTAGTTTGACGGTGGTCATGACATATGGCGCTGTTAATTATAATGGTGCCTCGATTCGGGAAGTGGCCGACGATGTGATGGTGCACGGCGAAGGGCCGTTTTGGGATCACGAGAACAACGTCTTGTATTTCGTCGATATTTCTCAGCATCGTGTTTACAGATTTTTTGAAAACCATTTAGAATATGTTCAATTAGGTTGGTATTTATATTATAAAGGTTTTTAGAAGATTTTATTGTATATTATATTTATTAATTTTTTTTATGCCTATTAGACACTGACGTGAGTTTTGTGATCCCGGTTCGTGGACAACAAGGCCTGTTTGTCATTGGATTGGGCACAACATTGGCTAGTCTCCGATGGAACCTCAACGAGAAAACTAACAAAGTCGTTAAGCTGACCACCGTCGACAGCAATAAACCAGGCAACCGATGGAACGATGCAAAAGCAGATGCTAACGGGTACTTGTGGGCTGGTAAGTAAATATATTAACGATCTGGTGCGTTAAATTTACTTAATAAAAATTAATATACAATTTTAAATTAAATATTTAATTTTTATTTCTAAAATGTTCGTACTTAAAAACAATCGTAATCCCGCGGGATTATTATGTACGATGTCATTTTCTAATAGTAAAATAAAGCGAAACAAAAATTGTGTCAGGCACCATGGGATTCGAAGACGCCGCTGGAAATATCCCACCGGGGCGTGGAACTTTGTACAAACTTAACGACACCAGTTGTTTTGAAAGCCTAGAACCCGTCTTACCTGGTGTTTCCGTTTCCAACGGGCTGGCGTGGAATGGCGACAGTACAAGGATGTATTACATAGATTCGCCGACCAAGCAAATAGCGGTTTTCAACTACAATCCTGATACGGCTTCTATTTGTATTATTTTTTTTTTGAATTTACTCTACTATGTTTTATTAGTCAAAAAATAATGTTTTAAAAACACGATTTATTTCAATTTCTCAATAGCGAATCGGAAAACGTTCTACGATTTTAAGACGGACAACATACCGGGCGTCCCGGACGGTATGACGATCGATGCTAACGGTGATCTTTGGATCGCGAACTACGATGGCGCTCAGGTAAATCTCTGTTTCTTTTTTTGGTGTTAAAATGATTTTCTTACCAATCACCTAATAAATTACTAGGTACTGCATGTGAGTGGCACCAGTGGAAAGTTGTTGGGCAAGTTAAAGATTCCTGCCGAAAAGGTTTCATCTGTCACGTTTGGTGGACCACAGATGGACAAACTTTATGTAACGACACTTAGTCGTGGAGTGACACCAGAAAAATTCCACGAGTATCCGATGACGGGAAAAGTGTTAGAAGTGTCTGGTCTCGGAGTCAGAGGTACAAAGAATAATCGAATACGTGAAAAATGTTTTCGACCGTCGTAAATATTTAGTATAGTGAGCAAAATGTGATTAGCATTTTATTAAACATGACCTCGTCGTACAAAAAATAATCCATATTCGTCGTTTGATACATATTTAATATCTAATTGTATTTTAATTATTATCTTTGTGATTTTGTTCGTGACTGTTACGGAACCATGATTTAAGTTTAATTTTCCAATGTACATTTACACTGTATCCACCATTTGAATGTTGGTGTACAATATTATACACTTATATTGAGTTATAAATAAATAAAATTATTGTTTGACTTCGTATTAATAAATAATATTTTATATATTTACTAATAAATACACTTCAGTATTAACTATACCTCACCTGCCACTTGTTAGAAAATGTAATATATTGTTAAAATTAAATAACAAATATATAACAATGTAAGTATTTAGGTATAGTTAAAATATTAATGATATGTTAGATACTTTGTTTAAAATTGAGATATTTCGAAGTCCAATTTACATTTATACACGTTTTTAACTAGGTTTAATTGATAAAATAATTTCTACATATTCATATTTTCACTTATTCACTGAACTATAATAGAAGTATATTTTATATTTGTTATAGTAAATATTATATTGGTTATAATCGTACTAGTAGTATAAGGTCTATGGTTTTAATTTAAGTGATAAACACATCACAGTGTATTTCCTATTAAAGGTGTAGCACGAAATATTTCAGTCCAGTGACCTCGGATTGATAATGGGTTTTCGAGGGGAGATATAAAATACAGAAATACACATTTTTTTAAATGATTTTCAAATTTGGAAAGTTAAGTGAGTGCATGTTCAATACAACTTGAATTTTTTTAAACACCAATAAGTATTTTTAATACTAAATTCAGATGGATCGAATTTTTTAAAGTTATTTTGACCTCATAGTTCTAAAATCAAAATTGATTGACGACCAGCTAATGTTTTAATTTAAATTATTGAATTTTTCAAAGAATTATCCTATGATTTTACAAAATGTCTTTGCAATTCCTCCTGATATTTTTCACTCGATGAATTGAAATTAAAACATCAGTTCGTCGTCATTCAATCGATTTTGGTTTTAGAGTCATAGTTACGACTATAAGAAGTCAAAATAACTTTAAAAAATCGATATATTTTATCTGAAATTTTAGGCCTAAATTCTATTAGAATTTGATATTGAAAACATCTGTTGCTATTTCAAAAAAATGCAAGTTGTACTGCGGGTGTATACACTTGAAGAACTAAAATTTTAAATCACCAAAAAATGTGTAGGTATTTCTGTATTCTGTATCTCCTCCAAGAAACATTAATTAATTCGAGGTCATTGGACTGAAATATTTCGTGTTACCTTTAAAAGGAAATACACTGTTAAATATGCAGTATTAGGGTGTAAAGATTAATGTGTAAAAATAAAAGTTTAAGCAATTTTCAATTATATTTTTATAATACACTAAACTAATGTGTGAACATTAAATAATAAATAACCCGTTCATGTTTTGAGCGTTTTGACGATTTATTGTATGTTATTACTTTAACAATTTGTCGATAATTATCAAAATATGAATAACCTCGTATTATGATACCTATCATAATATGATGTTATGTAATTGATGTTTCTTATTTTTTATAAATGCAATAACTCTTTTCCTATTCAATATATTTTAGATTTTTTTTTGTAATTATTTCAGAGTTCTGGGCTTTAATTTTTATAAGTTATATTTTATTTATTTTTTAATTTTTTAATTTTTTATTAATAAGTTTTTAAAAACAATTTTGGCGTTTAAAACTTTGAATTAGGATAAGTCATTAATGTTTAAAAAATTTTCAAAGTTTGTTAAAATTCAAATTTATTTTTTAATAATTAGTGTTACCTACTGTAGTAGTCGATTTTCAATTATTAAAAAAAAAAAAAAAATAAAAATAATTTAGTGGACTTATCTCCACTTTACTGGGTCGACCGACCGACTATAGAGTTACCATTTCTTTAACGTGATTTTTTCCACGATTTATTTTATATCGTTTTCATTTTTATACTATTTTATAGTAATCGGCTATTGTGATTTGTATATACATTATACATCTATGTATGTACATGCAAAATATGAATAATAAATGATTAAAATATTAAAAACAAAATCTTTTTTTTTTGTGTACACATAAATTATTATTATTTTATAATAATATGGTATATCAAAAGTAATTTTTATAGCAATGAACCAAAATAATTAAAACTACTATGACAGGATAGATGGATAAGAAAAAGAGGAAAGAAAACCGATGGCGTTTGAGAAAATTTAACTATTATGGTGGCTGGTTATCTGTCTATTAACGTTTACTGCAGCTGGTCTCGGGTGGTTGAATGCGGTGTTGGATATAGGGTTGCGGGCGAGTGACGACCGTTGCCGACTGGTGGTAACGGTACGACTCGTGCGATGTCGCTCACTTAGATAGGGTAGCGGTGGTGGCGGGCGATGATGGAAACTCGGGCGAGTGCAAGTGCACTCGCAATAGAGTGCAACGGCTGGAACGGATAGCGGCCGGCCCCTCATGCTCGCGGCCGACGGGATTCCGGGGATAAAACTTTAATGATAAAAAAAAATTAGAATTTTCCTCGGCCCTCGCATCGGAATCTGTTTCTACGAAACTGATGACATCCGTTGTCATCAGCTTTGCGTAAGGCGCCGGAGTCAATATTCGCTCCTCTGGACAATCTATCTCACTTTCATTATCATTCAAAGTCTTGGCTGGAATGTTATTCATAACTATTTTTATTTATGTTTAATGTAGATATAAATATGTTTGGATATTATGTGATTTGAATTTCGAACATACTTATAAGTGTAAAGTGTTATAACTTATAACACTAACATTGTATTATTTTAATTTTAATATTATATACTGGCGCGGATCTAAAAATCACAAATGGAAGGGGGGCTTATTATCAAAAAATGATAAATAAAGAATTTGTTATATATATTTTTTTAAAATAATTTTATTTTATATAGCTTAAAATACGACCGAAGAGGGGGGGCTAAAGCCCCTTAACCCCCAACTCAGATCCGCGCCTGATTATATACCATTTAAATCAAATGGTTTGTTTTATTCAAACAATTTATAATTCAAAAATTATACTTAACGGAGTAACACGGATATAATTAGATTGATCACGGCCATATTCATACTGTGGTTTATGACCTCCAGTGGTAAATGGTAATGATTCGCTGACAAGCATGCAGCTGAAAATATATTATTATTAGGTGTGCAAGAATATAATAATTACTTTTAACGCACAATTTGTTGTTGTTTTATATTTTTATTTTACAAGTAGGTAGCAGAAATAGATTGTAATAAGAACGAAAATACGGTCGATTTAACATGCCTGAGTCACCGTAAGTATTTACTGAGTCAAAATTTATAAACCGCGACGATAGAAATATTACTGTTATATTAGTGATTTCTGCCGGGCATATACTATGTAGATTTGACGTAGGTACAATATTTTACAACATCTTTACTCTCTATACCGCGATGCATATGATCGGAAATAGGAAATTTATTACAATTATTCGCGATCTATTTTTTTTTTTAAATTTTCAATATAACGTGGCAAGCAGCTCTATAAAATTTCAAGATAATACTAAACTATTATAATATCATATTGAAATACGACAAAATGTCAAGGCAAGCATCTGCGATTTCCAGTAACGTATCAATGTAATCTGTGATAATTCGCGATCTTCGTTCACTATTGTGATAGGATGATCTTCGAAGATTGCTGAACAGCACTTAAAAACACCGCGACTGCATCTGATCGCCGTCACGTAAATAATATATATTATATAGAATACTCGAAAAAACGAGGTCCGGCTCCAGACGTGACCAACGACACGGTCTGCGCGAGAACCACGCTAGCATTTTGGTAATCCCATTCACATCCATTATACAACGCATTCGTCGCAATTCGTTTGCCACTTTTTTACGTGCTCGTCCGTAACGGACGTACACATAGCTACGTATATAAGATATTATTATATGTTGTGCCGGACAACTCAGACCCGAACGATGTTCTACGATCTGGACGACTGGTCTTTCCAGTATTCGTCCGACACAAAATCCGTTCAGTTTTGATCAGCCGTAAAAAAAAAAAAAAGGATTAAAGTATAGGTAATCGTTTAACTGCACAGTACATGTCGAATGTGCCTCGTAAATCGTAGTTTAGTAAGTCGTTATGATTCATAATAATGTGTTTAAATTTAATTCATTGATACGAAAAACGTTTTTAAACGTAGACAGACTGTCTGTTTAAATTACCTACTAAGAATAATTGCAGATTATAGTGTATAATATATGTATAATTTATTTTGCAATAAAAGTAATTCATTTTATTATTAGTTATGTGGTAGGTCGTATTATTAATCTTTGTGAAAACATAACATTTGGAAATATCATTGTGTGTAAATATAATGATATTATAGGTGCGGTAAATGTTTCTAGTTGATATGATAAATATTTTTTAACTACAACAAAATGACTGAAATTGTAATTCTTTATTTAAATGTCTATTAATCTCATCTTAATTTGAACTCAAAATGTCTATATAAAAAAAAAAATCTTATGTTTATAAATTAGTCATACAATGAAGTACATGTGAGGAACTTAGCGTTATATTTTCAAGCCTTAGCTTTAAAAATTTAATTTAGTAATATTTAATAAATCATACAAGTCATTAAGATTCTACACTTAGTTCAAGTAAAAATTAAAAACGACCTAAGTCACTTACATCAAATCCACCACTGGTTGTCTATCTCGCTTGTAAGTCTCGACGAAAAATGCACGAGGTGAACTCAAGTTATATAGTTACCTGCACCTGTAGCAGTATAGCAGCTGCGTTGCGATCGATTGACGGATGTGCTTTGGAAGGTTGGCAGGCAGGAAATTTATGAAAATATGTTACAACCCCCTTCAATATAACATTTATGAATAATGAGATTTTTTTGTTATTTTTTGCAACTGACACGTAATATAAAAACTACGCGTGTTATAAACATTGTATAGCTACGATGAGCAATTAAAAAAGCAAAAAACTTAATTTATATTAAACATGTATATAACAGTCACTATTTCCAATTTTTTGAAACTACATATTATGTAGGTATAATTTTTATATGCAAGTTAAATATTCATAAATGTATACAATATTCAATGTATTATTTGCATGTACCTATTTTAAATATAAGGCAGCGTTTCTCAACCTGGGGGTCACCATCACCTTAACAAGAGGTCACATAATTTAAAAATAATAAAAGGTTAATTTTAAAAACGAACATTTTTTACTAAAATTTTTTTTGAATAAAAAAAATACTTATACTTATCACAAGTTTAAATTAGGTATTACACATGGTTTTTATAAATGATTTATTTCCTTTGGTTGATTGGTTAATGATATGATATTTTTATGGTTCAAATTTGTACTTAATATAAATAGGGGGGGGAGGGAGTCGCGAAGTAATTTACCATATTGTATACCTATTTTGGGGGTTGTGATATTAAAAAGGTTATGACACACTGAAATAAGGTGATAGTGACTATACTTGTATGTTATATATTATATACTGTATACAGATGTGGAGTTTTATGAATTTTCAACATTTTTCACTGACATAAATATTATTATAATAAACATATGTATAAATTTGACAACAAAATATATAAGCCTGCTGTTTTTGTATTCGACGACTAATTTGTATCCACCAATGTCATAGTTTATATGTTCCTTAAACTTATACGTCGTCGGCGTTTAAGTTTATCACTGAAGCAGCTAAAATGAGTCTAAAATGGTTACAACGTGTAGCACCTTTTTAATCACTTTTTGGTTTGACAGCAATTATTTATGTATACATGTAGCCATGTAGGATGTAAGTATAAAATAATCCATATAGATACTTAAAAAATATGATTACACAATTATCAACCGACGTCGTTAATTTGATATCAATATGGTTTTTACATTCTCTGTTGATCTTTAACGTCAGTGGTATAATTAATTTTTTTTTCAATACATATTTTTTACAGTCTTTTATAGACTAACTGTTTGGAATTTATTAATTTTCAGCCCAATAAATTTAAGATGTGGGCGAAATCACCATAATATTTAATTATTAACACTTAAATGTATACCTTGCGTGGTTTAAATAACACCACTGTTTGACGTCCTAAGCAAACTCTTTGAGATTTGAATGTTGTTAATCGTAATAAATAGTCGCCTTAAGGGGATTTAATATTGACTGTTTTTGTCTTTGTTTAATACACGCGGAATATAAATAATTAGACATGTTCTTTCCCAAATGCACCAATTGATCTAGTGCAGTGATAATAAATTTGAAAATAAACTTAAATTTGTTATTAAGTCTACTTGACATTGACAATCTCAAACTTTTGATCTTATCACCTTAAATTTCAAAAAATTTAAATTTGTTTTCTGTTTTCTAATTGTGTCACTAGATCAATACTAATCTAAATTTGTAAGTTCCGCATGTGTTATACAGATAGAAACAATTGTTACCGAATCCTTTTAATTATGATGATAAATCTATAAACAAATCGATTGGTAATAAATTGTTGAAATTATATCGTATTCTTATACATGTACTTGCACTTTTTTCATCTATTTATTTCAATTGAATTGTTGCCTTACGATTTATGTAAGTACCTATTACATCCATATGGAATATGATTAAAATTTTATTTAAGTATTGGCTATAGTATCTCTGATGACTGGTTTACATGAATTTGGCTTTTTAATCGTTTTTATTTCAACAACACACTTATTGTTAATTATTATTATTATTTACACTGTATTAATTATGTATAGGTACTCGAGTAAGATTTTTTTTAATATCCTGATAATTTAAAAATATATTTAGGTTTTTAATTTTAGTTTTAATAAATTAAAAGTTAATGTTATTTATTAGCATGTATAGTATACTAAATACCTATATAAAATTTAAGATTTAAACGAATAAGTAAATAGTATTTTGAATGTATTTTAGTTTTTAGTTATTTAATGTAATAATGTCCGATAAAATTGATGGTATGTTTTGACATCTAATTTATTTAAGACGTTTAGTAAAATGTTAAAGTTGATGAAACTTGTTATGTAAACATTTTTAAAATATTTTTTCCATTGTTCCTGTCATGAGCAGAACTATAAGATTTTAAAATGTGGATGTTTTCATAAGTACAATGTTGTCTATTATATTTAGAATTCAAATGATTCGATACACCAATATGGTTAATAAATTGTTTTTCTTACATTTTGTAAGATTTGAATTATTGAAAAACAGTAATTTAAATATGTTTTTTTCAAAGTGTTTGAAGTATAACTATTTACGATATATCGTATTTTTTAGAGTTATGAATTTATGATTACTTCAATATTGATTTTTTTTATGCTTAATAGTATTAATACGTTAGGTACTTATTAATTTTATGTTTTAAGACTATTGTACTATAACAGCACAATATTACTCACTTATTTACTATTATTTTTGAATATTAACTAATATAAATTCATAAATTATTTTCACGAACATCCAATACTTGGTGAATAAATAAAGGTTAATTTTATTGATTTATTAATAAAAAAAATAATATTTTATAATTATTATAGTTTATAAATTATCATTATTGGTTTTATAGATACCTAACCATAAAACACTATTGAAAAAATGTATTGAACGCAATGTAAATATTATAACAGTTTAAAATGAAAAAATTTTAAAATAATATTTTAATATAGGTTTAAAAAATATTTTATGATTTACGTTCTATTGTTATAATTATAGGTACTTAATAAGATATCAGTGCACTATTTGCTTTCTATCTCCGACCTATCTGCGATATTTTTTTTAGGTTAGATAATCAGGAAACTAACAGTGCACTACCATCATCTTAATAGTAATTCACTGCATAAAAAAAGAAGTATAGGTATATTTGTAGTATAAAGTATTTGCTAAGATTATATACTCAGATAAATATATTTATTGAGATTGTATTAATTTCATTATTATTCAAAGTATAAAATGTACGTGATACTTGTTACTAATTGTTACTTGTAAGTGTATTCTTAAAATTATAATGTAATGATCCTAATAAAAATATGTGTGCGTTTCTAACTTAGAAAGGATAAAACGTAATGCTGAATCATTTTGCAGGTTAGGTAGTGTAAATAAACAAACATTGATCATATCATTTGTAAAATGTTTCTGCTTTGGAGCACGTATGCAAAAAGGGGTTTTGCACATATTCCAAAATAGTTTGTTTGCTTTAATAATAATAATAATATACACTTATGCTCTTAGTTTAAGCCGACTTCAATTTTACAAATGAAACAGAAATGGAGATCCTAAAATAAACAAATTGTAGTGGGTTTTAGGAATATAAAATATCTAATATTTAATAAATATAAATATCTATATCGATGTTATAAAATAATAATATGTTAACATAATTGCTAAAAACTTAAAATATATTTAATACTTATGCGTTTGTCATAGAAGAGAAAATTTAACTAATTTTATTTTAGTTAAATGAAGATGACTAGGTAATTAAAGGGAGATTGTATAAAATGATACATAGCTAAATAAACGCAGCAATTTGCTGAGTGGGTCAAATAATGTTTTGAGACTGGAGAGTTTAATATAATATAAAGCTAAACTATGAATATAATTTCTAGTTAAAAATTAGAATTATTGTATTTTATGGTTTGAAAAGTACAAAATTAGTTGCATCAACAACTACTAAATTTTAATTTTAATTTATTTTATTCCATTAAAAACTATCTTTGTTTGTTATGTACACTTACTATGTTATTGTATTGAATACCTATAATATACATTTGACATGCAAGTTAAGTTAGTAAAAACTTAAAAGTTCTAAAGTTACTAATTTATACATAACTTAATAACAAAGTTATATATTATACTTATATGTAATTGATAATATATATGTATATTGTTATTTTAAAGTTTAACATTTAAACCTTTATGCCTCACTGTTTTACACCTTGTTTACAATTTAACGAAACAATAATCTAATAATTATAAATGGACATACATAATGTTAATGATATACAATAATAAGGCTGTACACTATTTAGATTTTCGTCGAAGTTACGATTTTAATTACTTTTAGTAATAATCGTATGCACATTTTGTAAGTATATCATATAGAATTCAACATTTTAATTTTACAGGTAGGATCTTGGAATTGATATACAGGCACAATCGCTATACTTACGTCATCTGAATGTAAAAGACAACCCAATCGAAGCGGAAATAATGAGTAAATACTCAAAAACAATACGAGATAAACTTGAATCGCGTAACTCTCTCGGGTATAATAGACGTTTTGTCTGTGTTTGATCGCTATGCGTATATATTTATGTTTTTATTCTTTGTAGTATTCCTATAAATTGCAAAGTATTCCACTGAAATCTTTCATTTGAAAAATGAAGCCGTTTAGAGTGTGTTTTTTGTTCATTTGCTATTTAACTATTTTAATCATAACATTTGTAACTGGTAAGCATAGTAATGTAGAACAATAAGTATATGTACTATGTAACCTTATTATTATAAGCATATAATTATGCTGTATTTATCAAACCTTTTTTTTTCCAAGAATCCGTCCAAGAAGATAATGTTCTACAATTTAGCAACACGTTTGCGAGTGATCTACCACATAGAGTTATTGTATGTAATCCTACAACACTTCATTTACGAGGAAGACGTATAGCAAGTACAACCTCCAGCATGGTTACAAAAAGAGGAAATCAATTTAAAAGTGAGTGATTTTATTAGAATGTTAATATCATTGATTAATTATATTACTTTCATAATTTTTGTTACTATAGATTTTATGTTGGGCAAGGACACTTCTAAAGGTAAGTCTTTACAATGTTTGCTTGAGTTCATATAATTATAAAATTATAAAAAAAATATGAATTACAGATGCGGCTAATCGAGTTCAGAAAGGATCATACATACCAGTAAAATCAAACGGTAAAAGAGACGATTCGACTTCTACCGATTATGGTAAGTAAAAAAAAAAAAAATTAAGAACAGGTAGGTAACTATTTTGCTATAAAGTAGGTGTAAAGTATAAGAAAAATGATTCTAAGGCGTAGAAAGTTTGTCAATACATATTAAAAATTATATTCCATGTAATTTACTACCACTTATTGGTCTAAAACGTATGAAAAATACTTGTACTGCGATCCCCTTAAAGTAATTTATTTTACTGTTAATATATAAAATAATAATTACCTAAGATAATAATTAATAACATTATTATGGTAACCGGTAGGTTTGCTTATTTTTTTCTGAAAACATTGTATTTATTTTTATTATTTTAATATTTAATAACATTATAATAGTAAATATTTATATAATTTAATTGACATTACTTTTTGGGTGTAGTACTTCCTACAGTAGAATAGTATGAATAGTTTCATGGTATAAGTAGGCTTTAACTTAAAATTAATCTAAATATGTTTTGAAAATTCTATTGTGTACCTGTTATAAAATATAATAATTTATGTAAAATTCTTCAGTCCCCACGAAGAATATTTCTGTTTTATAAAAAAATAATTTAAATTGTTATTCTTCATTTAAATATTTAATTTCGTCTAAACTTTTATTTCAAAAGGTCATTAAAAATGTTGTGGATGTATACGCTCAATATTTTTAGCAAAAAAAAATCGTGTCTATGTATCTTTAATATTTTTAAATAGTTTTAATAACAACTTATGAGGAATCTTAAATTACATTTTCAAGATTTTTGACCCAGCAAAAATGTTTTTATTAACATTTAATACATTTCAAATATTTATAAATAACTTAAAGAGAGTCGATATATTTTGAAATTATAATATTTACAGAAAATGATAAAAATATTTATTGCAGATTATGATGTACTTAATAGCATTTATAATTATTCGTTTTTAACTACAACAAACTATGAAAATCTTTTTATGAGATATTGGCAATAAGAACTCATTAAAAATCTTATATTCAATTTAAAAAAAAAACAGTATACTCTAAACATTTTAGAAAATTTCAATTACAAAATAATTTGAAAACTGTTGTGAATTTGACAATATTTGTCAAAATTTTATCTTCAAACTTTATAAAAAATTATTGTTGGCTTATTCGAATGCTCAATTTTTATTAAAACAACTTATGAGAAACCTAACCAACATGTGTTAATTTACCTGTTTTATAATCATCTGTTTAAAACTATCTTTAAAAATGTTTTCATGAAAGTGTAAAATAAATAAATGAATAAATAAATAAATAAATATATATATATTTTATCGACATAACATTATTATTTAACAAAATTATTTTTAAATATTTTATAGATATTTACACGGAACCAAGTGACATGGACATTTTTCAAAAATGGCTGTCGTCGTTTTATTTACAATAGGTATTGGATTTTCAAAAATAGGATTTTCATTCAATATTCATCACCAACATCATTGATTATAGATAAGCTTCTGTGTAGAAAGTTTTCTAGTCTTCTGTAGTTTCTGAAGCCTAGAACTAGTAAAATATATATTAATTGATTTATATTCAAATTTAAATAAAAATAGTAAAACAAAGTTTGTACTGTTATAGTAGTAGTATCAATAGTTGTTTATAAATATTTAAAATAAAATTATGTACTCACAAAAGTGCGTATGTAATAGTTTTTATTAAAAATAATATATAATATTTGAAATAAATGATATGATCATTATTTTGTTTCTTTTTATTGATGAAATCATAATTATTTAAAAAAAAAAAAATGTAATAGATGTTTTAATATTCTTATTACCTTATATGATTGGTGACTGTTTATTATCGTTCGTAAAATGTTGGGTATAAGTAGATATTAAATGAAAAGTTAATTTAACATACCTAAGTTTTAATTTTTAGTGTTTTAAATAATTGTGTTACGAAGTATACCAACATATTTCACTCGGTTGTTCAATGAATAAAAGTATTTGATTTAATATTTATACTTATATAAGTATACATATCATTTTTTTTTTGTTTTTTATTGAGAGAGTTAGATTATTATCTCCTTCTATTTATTTTAGCTAAATACCTAATATATTATTGTAATAGAAAACATTGTTTGGGGCATCTCATATAACTTTTGAAAATTATTTTTTATGGCAAGTGTTAGTACCTATTTACTACTTATAGTCTAAAATATTAAATATAAAATATAATGATTATAATACTTTATTGAAAAGATAAAAGGATACGGACTTGAGAATATTTTCTTTTATTATACATGATAGTGATTGAAGTTAAAAAATCACTTTCAATAATTTATTTATAATTTATCTGTATAGCATATTATGTATATTAAATGCCAATACTATAAAATAAACATCCGCAATGTTGAGACTATTGGTTCAAAATTTCGCAAGCTAAATGTAAATGAAGATTCACAAAATATATTCAATACATTAACTGATTCTGTATTAAATTTTTATGCCACTCCAAAAATGTAATAATAAGAATTTGTCTATATAACTATGTCGTATCTCAATGAATTTAAAAAGTTGATACTTTATTTAATGTTCTATTTCAGGTCTGTTAAATGTAATGTAGTTTTAACCTAAATAGTTGGTACAAAAATAATATAATTTTAATTGATCATTATTTATGTAATAAATAATAAGAAATTTTATGGCCATTGTTATACTGTTTCTCTAACTTATTATGACAAAGACATAGTTGTAATAATGTTTTTATTGAGCTCTGTCAGGTATTCAATTTAATAATACATTTTTGTTATGTTTTGATTTTTTGGTAATGACGTGATTACTTTATAAACTTTGAAGTGTATTATTCGCACCTTGTGTTTTACCTTTGAATCACCGTTGTTTCTTGATTATTTCGTGTTTTTGGAAGATGACGTACTACTTCGCTGTAGCCTCTGGGTAGACATAATACTTGGGTTTCTGGTGGACGTCGTAAGTGTTGGACTCCCAACGATACTGGACCTGGTTAATCGTTCCACTATAGAATTTCAAAAGCTACTTAACTACAAAATGGTCGTATCTCTATGTAGAACGACAATGGCAGAAAACGAAGAATAATTTAAAATAAATTTAAGTAAATTAAATAAGCCATATTATTTTTTAAATAACGACTTATAAAGTTAACAAATAATAGTGTAACTTATACCATACTATTGCGTTCTAGAATAAATAATTTTATCGAATTTTAATTTGATTTATTCAATACACGGGTAATTAATTTATAGTGGATAAGTTATTAATTTTTGATGTTTTTGAAAATAAGTATAATATTATTTATTTTAAAGCTATTAAACCTACCATTTTAACTTTTTTTCCTTATCTCATTTTATATTTGTAAAATTGTTTATTCTTATTCATACCTAAACTGATTAATACCTTATCTTTTATTTTATACCAGCGATTCTCAAACTTCTTTTTTCGCGGAGCCCTTGATATGCTAAAAAAAATGCACGGAGCCCCAAAAACTTGAAATATCAATTTTACAACTTAAACAATTATGGATCAATAAATTGCTAATATAAAAATTGTATACAATATAAATTTAACTTGTAACAATTTAACTAAAAATAATATATATAAGTACCTACTTAATTCAGATATGCCCACGAAGCCCCTAGATTAGTCTTGTGGAGCACAGTTTGAGAACCTCTGTTTTATAGTAATCATTTAAGTTATCATTCAATATCTAATCATCCATGCGTTTGAGAGAATTTTTTTTATTACAATAAAAATTTTTTTCTAACTATTTACTTTTTTATTTAGTGTTTTGATATTTAATGATTAATGACTGAATTATAAAATATACTATCTATTATATTATATTTTTATGTATTTCAAAGAAGTTACCTGATTTGGATCGGGTTAAGTAATATTGAGATTCACCGTTCATTCGAATCACATTTAGATTAATAGACACTTTGTCAGGATTTCTTAAGCCTCCACAGTAGCATATGATCAACTTAAAATAAGCTCTGAATCTGTTTTTAAAATATTTATCAGTTATTCAACGATACCGCGACGATTACACAATAACCACATACCTAGGATTCATCCAGTAATAAATTATCGGATTCACCATCGAGTTTGACATTGCTAACCAGTAGAAACTCAAGAACAGATCTTGCACATACGTCTTGACTACTATGCTTTTATTGTGGTATGCGTATACGAAATACGAGTGATAAGGTAGCCAACAGATTAAAAAAATTGTCACTACTACAGCGAACATTCTGACAACCTAGAAAATTAAATCAAACATTATTCTATTATTGTGTCACATTTTCTCCTTAAATTGCAATCAATAACGTTATTGTTAATTTGATCATATTATAATATAATATTGCATATTACATGTATGTACCTACTCAGTTTTTGCTTTAACAATTTAGCTTGTAGAATATAGATCAGATATTTAAGAAAAAATATAATATTAAGATACAAAAAGAATAAATCATTAATCATTTGTATCTTTTAACAATGGTTTTATATGGCAAAGTCACGACATATATATTTATTTGCCATATTAGGTACAATGTAGGTACATACGTAGATTAATAAAATGTAACATCAAGTGGAGATCCTGTTGAGCTCATAAAGTTTTTTTTTCCTGTTCCAAAATACAGGAATTATTGCCCACAGAAAAGAATGGATTACATTTTGACCGTATCATAAACCAACTGAACCATTTGTCCTGAAAACACCCCAGTGCCTTCAACCGGAATTAAGTGTTTCATAATATACTTGCGTCATTGATTTTTAAATCATATTTATGGCTGTGGTTAACGTCTTGCACCGAGAGTGATGTTACCAGGGTATGTTATGTTGGGGCAAAAATAAACCACATTCAATCGTGAAAACATGAGCCGATTAAAATTCACTGTCTTAGTTTAATATAGAATTCCAAATAATGGATTTCACAGAACTAAATCTTATGTTTCGATATTGTTAACATTCATATAACGAGAAAAATATCATTACGACATATACATTTTGAATGTACTTTTCATCACAGTTAATGTAAAATTTAAATCCAAATAGATAGAACAATTTTTATGGTAAATTATTTTTCAATAGAATTCCTATTTGATTATTTAGTATACTTATTGTTGTGATCACTCAAGGGATTGCATTCATATAAAATCGAAATAGTTTTATAGGTGAAATTTACTGCAAAATACTTGTTAATCTTTGCATAATAATTATTAATGATTTGATCAAGTTAAAAATATTTTTATTTAATGGATATCGTTAAATGCAATTGTAGGTATCAATTTTTGTAAGTACAAAAACGAAATAAAAACTGTATCAATAAAAAATAATAGTTATAGTTAAAGTTTAAAAATGGAGTGTTAATGTAGGTATGTGTTTATATTTATGTAAAAGTATCTTAATAGTTATTAATGGGTTTGTAATAAAAACATGGAAGAATACTAAAACCAAAAAAGTGATTTAGTAGCTAAATCTGTAATTTTGATCCTCGCAAAAACAACGTTGGTGATTTTTTGAGGGCATCTTCATCAGTATTTTAAGAAAATAAACAAAGTAGTTGGTAAATAGAGTATTAAGACAAAGAAATTGTAATCAATGAAAACCATTATAAACTAGGTATAATATTTAATATTATAAAAAGTATTTATACAAAAAATTATAATATTATGCTGTACAGATGTGAGATTATACATTATTTTATACACTTTTATTTTGTTTATTAAATTCGAAGTATAATATAAAATATTATGAAGTATTATTTATATAAAAATTAATTGTATAAGTATTTAAGATGTAATTTAATAACATCTTTTTTTTTTAATCTTAACATGAAGTACGTTTTTTCATTTTTTCAATTTTCAGGCTGTTATTAAAATATATTAAATTTTTTTAACTTGCTATTTTAAATAATTCATATTCAAATTTTCTAAAATACACTTTTATTTACATTCTCTTTATCGTGTGTTAAATTAGTAAAACTAATAAAATTTAAAAACTTTCAGTATGCATTTTTGAAGCTGTATTTTTATTTAGTATTGCTGAAATTTTAAGTTTAAAAACAACATATACATTAAAGCTGCAGACGCAAAATTAAAGTTTTATTTATTCTTTTGAGTGTTACATTTACAACATTACATAGATTTCCACTAACAATATGGATAGCGAGGGTGATTTATGTTTTGAGTTTGAATATTTGGTTGTTGAATGAAGACTTTCACGATGATTGCGTGAAAGCTTGAAACATGCCAGAAGAAAGAATTTTTTTATTTAAGCAAATTGATTCAATTATGATATAGGTTACATTAAAATTAACTTAAAACTCTTTGGTGATTTTTTGGTTGTTGCAATAAACATTAAATATTAATTATAATAATTTGAAATAATTTGCGTAAGTTTTATTGGGATGATAATGTATTAAAATGCTTTTATTAAAAGAATAGCCTAACAAATTAAAAGGAAAATATTACGATTTAAAATTCTTGCATAATACATATAGGTACTTATCTAATATAAATATTTTTAAAGTAGAACAACATAATATAGTATATACGGTCAAATTATATGGTCCATAATAAAAGCACTAAATTATTATAATTGTCTATTTTTAGTCTATATTAATATAAATTTTCAATGATTACTGACAAAAATTTTTTGGGTTTAATATAATCCTTATTTTATTAATATTTTAACAGTAGATTCGTCAAATTAAAAAATATTTCAAGTTTCATGACATTCTATTTAATCGCTACAATCCTAAAAACGATATATTTGATATTATTTATTTTATTGATGATTATGCACATAATTGTTTCTACAATAGCTGATGTTTGTCAGAAACTATAGTTTTAACAGCGATAACTAATATTCTTGAAATTAAAAACAATAAATTATGTGTATTAGTTATGTCTAACGGACACGTATATATATATATAAACATTTAAAAAAATTTTCAAACTTCCTACATTAGGAAGATCACAAGGGTGTATTGATATATTTAATTTGAAAATATCTTCTGTCAAAAAATGTATGTAAATATTTTACGTTAAAGGTGATTAAGTTATTAAGTGATTGTGTTTATCTTGTTACACTATTTTTGGTTTAAATGCATCACAAAGAAAATGGTAACGATTTAACGAATTATTATTAAAATATCTAATTGATTGGTAC
Source organism: Aphis craccivora (assembly GCA_009835225.1). Taxonomy (NCBI): domain Eukaryota; kingdom Metazoa; phylum Arthropoda; class Insecta; order Hemiptera; family Aphididae; genus Aphis; species Aphis craccivora. Next base: position 41,625 of record VUJU01001748.1, read on the forward strand.
ATGGAATATTTCAAGTTTTTTCCATGACTAATTATTAAAAACTACACTTTTTAGAAAAACAGTGATTCAATAGCTTCATTTATGAATTAAAATAGTATTCAACTCAGTTTCTACAAAACATCTACTTGGTAATGAATTTTTTAAATTGTACATTTTTTAGGATATTTACAAAAATGTTTTTAACATATTGGATAAAATATTGTAGTGAAAATGGAAAAATACTGTTATATGTATTCAGATAATCAGATTATATAATAAAAATATAAATCAAATTTGTGCATTAAATATTTTTAATTTAAGATTTTTTCACTGAAAAATAAGTGTTTATGTTTCCTGATAACTGCGTATTACGTCATTGAAACTAAATATATGAAAAAAAAATGTTTGAAACTGTCTTAACATAGAATCGATTTACATAATATAACACACAAATGATAAAGAAACTGCTCATTTGCAAGGTTTAACCTAGTTTTTTCTTGCTTGTCGTTATACGAACTCCAAAATAATTTTTTTCCTCTCAGGAATCCAATAAAATACGTTAGTTAGATTAACACACACACTCGCACATACATATACTTGTATTTTGTTAATTTTATATTGTATTATTATTATTATTAGAAATTATTTCATATTTAATATTCTAATTAATATTATTATTAATCATTTTGTCAAACCTCTTTATAAATTGGACTACCATCTGTTTTAATAATGAATAAATTATATATATTAAAATATTTTTTATCCCTTAGGCATGATTTTTATAAATCTGTTTCAATATTTAATAACATGTATTTTCAAAATAATATTACGTTTTTATAGTTAAAACGGCGGTCGACGGTACTCACTTTTCTCTTCGATTTGATTGACTCCACGTGTCTTTGTGTCATCTGTCCAATGGTTTTACTTCCCCAAAGTTCTCTACCCATAATTGTGTAGCATACAGCCATCACTGTCAATGGTATTATATAAGTGACGCATAGAAATAATATATTATATCTGTAAAGTAAAAATGTGTTGTATCATTAGCGTTAAATTCATGGTATATGCAATATATTTTGGACACGTAATTGGAAAAGTGGGTCAAAAAATTAAATTTAAAACTATTTATGCATTTTGTGCTTTTATGTTATAAAATGAGACTATCATTTTTAAGTGATTTAGTGGCTATATTGTACACCTACTCGAAGAGCGTATTTGTTCAACCAAAATAATATAAATACGCTTTGAAATGCGAATGTTAATCGATTGAATAATTTTATTGGCTTTATTGGCTATTTTTTTTATCTGTTTTAAATGTCAAATTATTTTTATGAAACACAATAGTTTAGCTTGTTTATTGTATAAAATAGAAAAAAATAAAAAATATAATGAATTATTCAAACATTTAATCTATTGTAAGTAATGGCGAATCAATATAGTTAGGTATTTCATTGTTTTATTCATGTGAAAAACACCATTAGGCTTTGTGTAAACATAAAGTTCTCAACATGTACAATAAAGTAAAAACATTAAAAATATATTGAGTTTTGAGATTAGATATATCATTAAAGTTTAGAGTTAGTGATATGTAGAATATGAAATACTTAAATTTATGTACTAGAAATGCAAGTAGGTATAAATAATATTGAGTAGGTACACTAGTTTTATAATTATATCGTTTTCGTTTGATGTTAGTTTCTGTGTGTTTAAATTTTATTATTTTAGTATTTTTTTTATAATCAATAAACTGATTTCATTTTTTTAAAGTGTACTACATTACTGCATTTTAAGTAGTTGTCTTAAAGTCGTACATGTAAAATGTACTGCGAATGAATATAATATACACGTGTATATTAATTATATTTTCAATGAAATGTAACCTGATTATTTGTTATATTAAATAATATTCAAAACATTTTATTTACTGTGTAAAATGTATAATATCATTAATATCTAGTTTTTAGAAATTTTAAAGTACCTCTAGGCATATATTAAAACAAACGTTCTTAAGATGTTTACCTATAAGGATAAATACATTATAAGCGGATTTCTACTATGTGTTTAGTGGTAATACATGAATAGTTTTAGCTAAGTTGTTTACTTTAAAAAAGTTTAAATATTATATTATGATAATACACAATATTGTTTGTGTTTAAATAGTTTAAGCTGTGCCGAGGAATGGATTAATCCATTTCGAGTATTATATTACATACATATAATGATTAGGTAAAAGATAGGGTTTTTTTCATCATAGTTCACTTAATTCCGTGTCTAGAATAATTTTAGCTCTTTGTAAAATTTAAATTTTTTCTACTCACAATAGTATAATTAGTACATTTTAAAACTATTATATTTTGTGTACTTTAAATTTTGACTCCTTACTATAAAGTACTATTATATAGTCTAACTTATTTTTAAACTACAGAATGCACATGAAAATTTACTTTTTAGTTTTATTTTTTTTATATCTTTTAGAAGACTTCCAACACAACATGCACCTTTAAGGAGTGATACTTATGTGTTCATTCATCAATTTATAGTAAATATAAATGAGCAGTTAAAAAAAACCAAAAATAATTTTAAAAAATACGGTTTGTAGGTCCTACGCTGATACACCAGAATTCTAAATCATAAATTTCTAAATAAAAACTTTCGTATTACACAATTTTCTTTATCATGAATGATTCGTATAATAGAATAACTGTAACATAATTACTCTATATATAGCGTGCTGTTTTATTTAAATGATTTTTATTAAAATTTGTATTGTAAGTCGTGTGTTTCATTAGGTTCTCTAAGAAAAATGTATTGAATCGTTTATTCATCAAAGTCGCGTGGCAGTTGTTGTTCTGCTTAAAAATAAGGGTCACAGTTGTTTTTGTATATCAACCAATTTGGTTTTGAATTTTAAAATATAATTTGCTTTTGGACACGTAAAAAGATTGAATTTCTAAATTAACGTGTCATCCCTTTTCAGTACTGTCCAGGACTCGGAAACATAACATTTGTTTATGTCAATATATATAAAAAGATCAAAATCTCCCACATATAGGACATTTCAAACTATAGGTTTTACCTTTTTAAAAATAATACAATATTATAAATATATATAATATTGCTTTTTATTTTTATTGAATAAATAAAATAGAAGAAAATATATTATGTATTTAATAAATGAATATAAAACAGTATTAGAAGAATAAGTCTAATGTATAAACGTATTTGTACATTTCAATTTCTAAAGTGTTTACTAATCTATACATTATACATTACTTATTTGAAATTTAATTTGAAGTATTTAACTAGCTTGTAAAAAAGTTAATGAACAAATATATTAAATGTCTTATATACTCGGTAAAAGTTTTTAAATTGTAAAAACAGTTTCTAAAGTCATTTTAAAAACTGCGATAATGTTATAAATAAATTGGAAGTGATAAATAACTAAATTGTTGTTATTTGTTTATTTTGATGTGTTTACAATGATAACGAAATGATAATGCCAGAGCACATCAGCTATTGAAATATATATTTATTTTGTTTTACATTTCTTATAATATGGTGAATTAGTGAAACTGTCGATTTTAGAAATAGGAGTTTTCAATAAATGATGAGTATGTTCACTAAATAGTATTAGTGAAAAAAAAATTACATTAAGTAATTATGTACTAATAGTTGATTGGATAACAACATGACTTGGAGATAAAATTTCTAAAAAAAAATAAACAAGATGAAATAATTACTAATACACCTTTTGAAGTGATAGACATGGAAAACATTTATGATTAATATTTATTTGTTATTTATATGTTATAATAATTAATCTTTAAAAATCTGATATTTTACAGTGCCTTGTCGTGTAAATGCTTTATATTATCAATATTGATATTTTTTCACTTGTAAGTTACTATATTTTTTTTTATCATTACTGACCTTTCGAATGTTATGCTATAATATTTGATGTTATTTAGATTTTTTTCATAAAAATAAAATTTTAATTGCATACAATTCTAGACATTTTTTTAAAAAAAAATTCTCTAACCCTTATCATACCCTCGTGTGTTTTCTAATGCTAATGCAAAACCTACCTACCTATTAAATATTCAATCCATTGGATAACATCTTGTACGTGTTTCCACGAGGAAACAATTACTGTTGTAAATCGATTACAGACCATATTCTTTAATATCAATGATATCTATTTTATCGTGATATATTACACTTTTATAGTTTTACATTTCTAATATATTTTATTATAACCTCTTATAACTTAACTTATTGAAGTCATATGAAACGGTTGGCTAACCAATAATGGTATTCGTATTACTGTTGAATTTTGCAATCTGGTATACGAGTATTAGCATATTATTTATCTACAAATTACTTTCTAGCCTTAGTTATGTAATCTTGTAATACTGAGCCACCAGCTTACTGTGGTTTTTTCATTATTACTCAAAAGTCATTATAATAATTTTAGAAACATTCTCACATTTTTACTTTATTCCATTCTTATTTTTTTCTGCACTCTACAACATGAAGTTCTAATTTTTACCTTTATGAAATTATTTTAGATTTTCCTCATCACTCAATTTAGAGAAATATTATGCTCTTATCTTTATTATTTTCTTAACAAAAATACTGTTATAAAACATAATATTACTAAAAATATGTACCTATACATACAATTTATTTTGTACACCACGATGCACATAAAGTAGAACAGATCGTGCATGGCATTACTGTTGGTAGTAATAGCGGCGACGGGATAAGTACAAATTTTCGAAATCGTATCCGACACCACAAAAGCGCAGTTTTTGTTTTTAAAAAAGACCCAGGCACGTTGTGATAATAAATCGAATGCCCAGAAGTCAGTTTTGTCGGAGAGACAGCGTGGCGCTACTTTTTTAAACTCTATACTCATCCTTTCCCATTTAATTCCGGCAGGATAATGTTTCCTTCCCTATACCTTGTTCTTTTAACCGCTCTCCCGCAGCCGATAAATGACAACGACCGTGTACCCTAACCATTATCGCTCGTTCGTGTCGAGTCTCTCTCGGCCCATGTATTCGTTAAAATCTCATTAATATCACGCGAATCCACCGGTAACTCAGAACATGGTGTTCAGCCGGTTATTTACTCAAAAACACTATGATGAGAGACGTATTTAAAAGTCAACGGTCGTTTGTCTATGTCGTCAACACCCATCACCGTCTCCCCATAGAATGTTTTTTTCCCTGTCATCCACTTCAATTCGTTGTAGGTGGTTCAATTGGCACCCGAAATAAATATGCGTTTTTTATAGGTTTACGTCGGACTGACGTACACCACGATCGTTTATATAATACACAATATAATATATTAACGGTCACAACGATATTTTATTTTAATGGTATGCTGACGCAGTATAATGTAGGTACCTACTGACAGAGGATTTTTTTCGCAATTTAACTGTGTTATACCACATTGTTTGTGCTATGTGGAAAATTTCTCGCGTTTCAAAAATTAATTAAAACAACAAAGCAATGTAAACAAAATATCACGGAAGTTTCAGAGAATACATTTATCTAGCTTTGAAAAAAAAGGTTCTGCTGTTGAGTGGTTTGGTCGCAGCAATTGAAAAATGAATAATTCCAAACCATCGAAATAAAATCATTGGTAAAAGTTATTATTAAGTTTATAGTGATATTTGGAAATATGTTCTTTAAAAAGTTACGATCATTAAACTTAAATATTTATCCGTTTACTAACGAAATAAAGGTACATAATATAATATGTATAAATTATTTATAATAAAAGCATATCTTTTCTTTGTATAAATGGATAATTTTTAAACTTAATTTAAGATATTTTAACTTTGGTAGTAATTTATTTATAATTTATTTCTTAAATATTAGAACCATACATTTTTAATTAACGATGTTCGATAAAAAAAAAAGTGAATAAAAGTAATAATGATATTGTTCACTGTATTTGTTTTGATTTAAAATGTCTGATACAATTCATTAATGGTATTTTGTTGTTTATTACAAGGGCCGATATTTAGATATTAATTAATTACATTCTGTTTTGTTATTGTAACTATAATTGAAAAAATGATTTGTATTTGAATGAACGGGTTTGCTGATTATAACATTGAATTTTCTTGAATCGTATCAGTAGGTACCCAGTAATCGTTATAAATCATTTTAAAATGAATTTTATCGTTGGGACAGATGACAGTGTATTACAGATAAACATGACGTGATTTATTTGAATGTACTAACATGTATTCAGTTTTAGAATCCGGGTACCTTCCGTCTGGCCAAAGTATGTAACACGCCCTTCTTAGTTCTCCATTCATGTATCTAAAACAAGTCACAAAATTATATTAGAAAAACATTAAATAAAGAATACATTTTATTTAATTTAATCCGTAGGTTTGTAGCTTTTATTATTAAATATATAATGTAATATTTGAAATAGTCGTATTTCGTGAAATACCATAAAAATATAAATACATGTTAACTTGATATTAGTAGGTAGTTATTTAAATGATGTATATGAACTAGGTACTATTATGGTAATATTATTAATAAACATTAATATAATATTATCAAGCTAAAGGCTGGATTGTTGAACCAACAATGTAAAAATAATTCGGGTTTATTGGAATCTCAATACATTATACACACCAATTGTACGGTTTGTATTATATAAAGTATTTTGAAATTCAAATGTGTACTTAAAAATATTAAATATTTGGTAACATTTAAAGAATATAAGCAGTAAGCACATTTGGTTAAGTTTTTAGATTCCAAAATAGTTGCCGTTTAGATACACTATGATGAACTGTAAAAAATTATTTAATCTAATTTGCTTATATTATCTATTTTATTATATTATATTAAGTATATTATATGGACTAAATATGTATACATACAATAAATAATGAGTATAATGTTAAATATATTAAAATTAAATTCAAACCTTTTTGTTTTAATGTCAGAATATAAAATGCATGGCATTGCTAGAAAAACACTGATTAGCCAAATGAGAATAAGCACCGTTTGTGTTCTCGTCTTTGACCTCCTATGCCGAAGTGGATGGACAATTGCCATGTACCTGATAAAAAGTGATTAAAATTTTAGTTTCAAAAAAAAGTATGTAAAAATTAAATGAATTGTATGTTATTTAAAAAAAGTATTGTATTATTGAATAAATTGATAAATATGTAACAATAAATAGACATCAAAAATTGTATTACTTAAGAATTTTAACTTTTAGTTATAAAATAATTAGGTATAAGCATAGATACCTTATAAAAAATGGTTTAAGAGATAACTTTAAACCATTTAAATTTGTATTTCATGAGTGTAGACATATCTATGTAAAAATATTCTATTCAATATTTTTTAGAGAAAAATAATACAATAAAAATTACTATAGCCAGAAAAGTTTTTTTTTTAATAATTTTTATACATTCAAAATGTCTTGATTTTAAAACTTCTAAAAACTTTTAAACTCAATATTTTAAAATTCTGTCTAAGAATTTACTGCGAGAACCATTGTTTTATGATAGTAAAACACTAGAGTAATTAGTGGCTTTTATGACAGGTTGTAAATTAAACTGGAAATCCGCTAGAATTTGTCCATTAGCTGAACTTTATTAAACTTGGAAAAATCTTCATACTGTTTAATAAACTTAAGTTGTTACGTGTAAGATAACTGAAATGTATTGTTTAATGCTTTACAGTTGATGTGATGAAAATGAAAAAAATCACTGTATAAAATGCAATGTAGTAAGTAGGTATATAAATATGAAATTGAAATATTTTAAAACGTTATGTTAGTTTTATACGATTTGTTGATATAGTCTTTTCTTTAGTCAAGTATTAGACAATAGTATATATATATATATTTATTTATGTACCTACATGATGTCAGAATAAGA
>VUJU01001749.1:9728-31080 GCA_009835225.1 Aphis craccivora
TATGTATAAAAAAAAAACTAAATCTTAAGTTTTGTTTGAATTTAAACTCGATAAAACACTTAAACTTATTAAAAATAATAATAATAATATATATTTTATATTTTTATTTAAGTTTAATAATTAAATAATGAACTGAACTGTATAAGTATGACTAATATTCAACTTTATACAACTTAAAAGAAATACATATTTTATTAACTATTCAACAATTGAACAACAATATAATAGCTTCAATCTTCTTAGTTACAATTTTACTGGAGGGTTTAATTTATTTATTTTTTTATTTACTTACCTTTATTAGTATCTATTAATATGTTAAATGATTAAATAAAATGTAATAATATTTTCAGTCTTTATGAATTTAGTGCGAAAAATATTTTTCTAGATCGAATGGCTTGCATAGTTTTTTTTTGAAATAGAATCGAGTTTTGTGTGTGGTTATTTCATGGTAGATCCTATTTTCGTGCAAAGTTTGTCTACCAACTAACCAAGTTAGGTCAGATTTAGTAAATAAGTATAAAAAAATATAGTAAAAAAAAATTGACTTAAATACCTAATACATATTATTTTGATCAAATATCGCAGGATAAATTAAAAAAAAAAACATAGTAATTAAAATATATCATATGATATTATATATATAATATAATATAATAATATATTAATATATATACAAAGAACATTGTTTGATATTATACAGATTTTGATTAAAAATTGTCAATGCAGGGCCAAAAGTGGACTTAAGTCAAAAAATCAATAAAAAAGTTAAATTAAATCTAAAAAAATATACTGATATGAAATATCAAAGAGAAATTGTAAAATACATTTTTATTTCAAAAATGTTTCGATAATCTTAGTATTGTTTATTATTTGGTTTTGATATCAATGAGATCCCCAGAATACATTTTAACAACATTTGAATGCAAAACATGTATACTTTTTAGAATTTATCAAATTTAATTAATATACTTATTAGTTTTTACTTTATTGGTAACATAATACTACAGAAATCTATAGTCATTTCTCATTATATTTATATTTAAAATCATTTTTACGATTCTGAACGAAGTTAGAGTTTTATTCATTTTTCATAAATTTACTCCAAAGAAGTTGAAAGAAGATGAATCTTATTAGAATCCATTCCGTGTCATCGAATTGTTTCATGTGGAGAAATGAAAAAAAAAAATGTATAGTAGGTATGAGAGCTACAGAGTTCAAAGTTTGGCTTTGTGTTGAAAGCAGATAATACGAAAAAGAAGAAGAAATCATCTGAAGATGAAAATAAATATATTATTATTATATCTTTTTGATTATTTTTTAAGTTTTTATGTTTTATATATTATGAAGTGAGTATATACTATATATTGTATGGCAAAATTGATATGTTGTGTGCACCGTCCGTGTCTATAGTCTTGGCAAGGAATGAATATCTGTGTACATGGTTATCATGGGCGTATCCGTGTAATCATCTTCAACGAGAAATTCGTAGATCAGGTGTAATAACGTACGGGCGTCTTTATAAGATACATTATTTTAAACATCACTTGCGTTGATTGATTATTGCTATTGAATTTAAATATTACAACATCCAACCAACCTACAGCTGTATGTGAAAGGAGTGGTAAGAGCGTCACCCACCTGACACATTTGGTAACATTTATACACGATATTTCATACCATTCGACTTCCGATTTTTAGATATTCGTTATCATAGTCCGATTGAATATTAGTATTAATTATATTAATATTATCGATCAAATAAATCAAATAAACTAGCGGTTGATAGCTTTGCTTTCCATGATGTATTATACACCAAGAAAAACAATTATAATGCAAATGAATAACAAAATACACGGAAGAAAAATAATGACGATGTTGTCACAGAGTCATATGAAAATATCATGACCCCGGCTTTCTTTATCATAGTTTTGTAGAACTATTTGAAAAACGTGGTTTCTCGATGTGTGAACGCTTTTTAATAAATCTTCTTCGGATTGCTTAGCGGTGTATGTAGATCAAGTCACCAACCACCAGTCTACTTCCCGCTGATATATTTTATAAATAAAATAATTATTATTTATTTCATAGAATGCAACAACGTTACAGTATTATCGGCTTATAGTGACGTTAGTGTATTTTACTTTCGTGATCCGCATTAATATTCATGTCGAGTGTACTTACAACAAAACAAAACATAGTCAAGAAACAAAATGTAAATCTAAGAATTGAAAAAATCATGTATGTATAATGCATACGTATAGCATTATAAAGTACGCATTTTATCGTTTTTGTTTGCAAGAAGGGATTTGTGAAAATTGATATTGAAAGGTGGTGAGATGAAAATCGACCATATCCATCAACCGCGACTTGCCGAATAACGATGGTAGAAGTTTGAAGACGTGTTGTTCCAGCGGTTTTGAAACATCGTCTCTGTCCGAAAGAGAACGTAAACATTTCAGTTTAATTTTTTTTCTTTTCACCTCTCGGCCACCAGTAGTACAAGATAGACAATGCTGACCCAAACACACGCTAGCGATTTATCTCGTGCGTAAAAATTAATCAACACTTTCGCTGGAGTATCCGACATTTGCTGCCATTTTTTATCTATTCAAACACGAGTTGTTTCTTTTGTTTTGGTTAAATTTTCGATTTAGTTTTTATTTTATATAGTTAAATAAGTTGAAATAATTTGGCATTCACCGTAAACAAGTCCATTAATCGGTTGGAATGGTGATTACTGATTTTGTTGAACCACAACTTACAATTTTCCATCATTTTTGTTTATAAAAAAAAATTATCGTAATATTTGATGTACTCATATGACGTTGCTATACATGCCTTATAAAATATAATATAACATTATTACACGTTGCAAGGCAGAAGTAAATGAGTCTAAAAAAAGTATAAAGAAGTTCAATTATTTATAATAACAGTACACTGTTGTATTATTATTTTTAGTAATATCAGCCAAAAATATAACAGTGTAATTTATTCATATCATATTATTGTGTCTTACTATCATACTTTTATAATATAACCTATTACTACCACCCTCAGGGGAAAGGATAGTCTAGGAAATTGATTATTTATATTTATAAATTATATTACTTCAAAGCATTAAAAATTGTACATTTAATCGAGAAATAACGATATAATTAATATCTAAAAAGTAAACGATATAGTCATGACATCATGCTACTTAATGGGGAAAATAAGTTTTTAAAAAAACAAGAAGTACAGTAATATTTACAATTTTTTTTTTTTTTTTTGGTCCATACTCTATTCGTAGATTCCTTGGTTTATTTTCCATTTTAGCTACTATTAGCTTTTTAGTGAAATTCAAAAACTATATTTTTTTTAAGTGTCTACCGTGAGATGGCAAATTCTTCTGAAGATCATACCAGATTTCACAAATCTTAAAGACGGTCTTGGACATATACTTAAAACAATATATAATATTATTACAGAAATTATTTTTTATAGTAAATTGTTTTAATCCAATTCAATTGATCAATAGTGGTTTTTTCATATACAATTTGAATGTAAAAAAAAATTAATTTGGTCGGTACTGTGAAGTGTAAATCTTGTCGATAGTCGATTTATAAAAGTGGCTTTGTTTGTCATTTTTCTCCTTACAGTTAGAACTACTGAACGAAAAACCTATGGTTTAGACTGATAGTACCCATTTGTGTGTGAATATGGAATAACCATTGACATACCTACTTACATGAGTAAATTATGGCATAAGTATGGCCTTTATTTGCATATATTTATGAGTGTATAGTAGTGAAAATAAATTATACTTGACATCATAACGGCATGACAAACTCCGTGTATATACTTCGTATGTGACTGTAAATAAAATAATGAAGAATCAGTGCATAACTATAAATTTGGGTCCCGGGGCAGTATCAAGTATAATATAATATAATAAGTAATAACACTGCGATTACAATTCACTTAATTCCATTTTTTAATAATATTACCAGTTTAAATGAAATTTTTAAATAAAATAGTGTTATTAATGTTATTATATTATTTCGTTAATTTTAATTTAAAAAAATTAAATTTCAATTTAATAAATTTGGAAATAAAATACAGTAGAGCCGCTTATTAGGAACACGGTTAATAAAACGGATACAATCGGGTTATTGAACCAACATATCCCGGGGTAAAACATTGAAAATCTTTAAATATTGAAACGCATTGATTATTACTTATTCGAACAATTGGTTCAAGAAATCATACGAAAAGCATAATTTCACTGTATTTTTGAACGAGTATGGTAGATATTCAAATTTCTAAATAATAAAAATGATTTAAGTATTTCAAATTTTTTTTGAATACACGATATAGCAAAAATTACAACTTAAAACTAAAAGTTAAACTTACCTGTTCTATGTCAGTTGTCCAAACGTTTCGATAGTCAAATGTGAAATGACGTGTACTTATGTACATGGACAAACCAGAAAATACGTTTAATATTGACAATCGTCATACGACGAAAACAATATACATTGACTTATTAATATTTATTATTTAATGCTTTTAAAAACTGTTTTGAAACAAAAATTATAAATAGTTGGTGTATTTTCCGCGGAAATAGAATTGTGTAGCGACTAGCGAGTACCCGTAACTAATTATAATTTGTGACAAGCATTCAAACTTGTAATATTATAATTTCTAAAAATAATTGGACTTAATAATATATGTATTTTTATACGACCACTATACTGAAGATATACAGCTGTCTTTTAAATATCAATTATTTTTATATTTCCGATTTTCGAACAATAATAAATTGGAAGTGAATTACGTATTTTCATAATACAACTAATATTATTTTATTGATATGCCAATTGATTTTTTTTTTTTTAGTTTTAGTATTAGTATGTACATTTTTTTTTATGCACCTATTTAGATGGTCGAGAGACCCTTCAAGTCCAGGGCCCCGGGGCATTGCCGTACCTTGCCATCCCGTAGTTACGCTACTGTGAAGAATATAAATTAACAATGTGATCAAAAATGATTTTAATAATATATCTATTATAATATTTTACGTCATCTGTAAACTGCAATACCTCGGGGGTTGTGTATTTTCCCTATTTCTCACACGATGACAGCAAACTGTGTGGATAGGTGGGTGAATAATATATCATTAATTCCACGATTGCCGAAGAAACACCCACTATGTGTTTAAAAACAGAATATTATAAATATACTCATTATTTATTTATAAGTAGGTAACACATTCTATGTTTAACAATTTTTTTTTACAAAAACAAGAAGTAACATAGGTACGAAAAAAATAGTTTAATACTTCCTTAATAATATATGGCATATGATATTCACAGACGCTAAATAATTCCATGACTATAAAATATAATATAGTTTTACTAGATTAGTTTTTTGCTTTACAATTTCATCATCGAATACACTATATAAAAACCATACATTTAATTTATGCGCTGGTAAAAAATCGTAATCTTGTATAATATTATTTTTGTTTATTTATTTATTTATTTGTACTGTATTATATTATTATACATATAGGTAATATTATTATACTATAGAGTATAAAGCATTGACGTAATCAAACCTTTTATTCATAGCAAAATTATCAATATTCACACATTTTGTTTTAGTTATGAGAGGGGGTACACAGTGAAGTCAGATATTTTTTTTAACTTAAAAATGATTACAATCGTATTACGCCATTACTAAAAATAATTTGAACAGAAATATTCTTTTTTAAATTCTTATACAATAAAAATTATCTGACAACCGTGTAAATAAATACGTAAATTCATATTTTCAAAAGAATTATTATACAAAAAAAAAATAATAATAATAATTTAAAACGCATTCATGTTTATTTGTTTTGGAATATCCATAGGTATTTGTTTTTATATTTTTAGTATTTATTTAATCATTATGACGATGTATTAGTTATTATATATTATGTACTATAATAATTATTATAAATCTGTTTATTTTAAGTAAAATATTTTTGTATGATAACATTACAGTCAGTAGATAATACATTATGCTAACATAAAATATTTATGAGAGTCATATTGTATGGGACATGTAAGCATTGTATGATTATACTAAAATAATAAATATAATATTTAATTAATTATATTAAAAATAAACATATATATTATATATATTTAATTAATGTTTATTTAGTTTCATTAACTGTAATTATAAGGTATATCTACACTTTTACAAAAATATTTTGTTTGAATTTCAAATAATATATATATTGAAGCTCAAAACAACTTTGAGGTAATTGTATCAAGGGTTGGATTGTGAACGATGGTGGTAATACATTTTGAATATTTTGTAAAGAAAAATATTGATTTTTTTCTAGTATCTAGTAAATTCTAATATCACTCTCTACTTATGAATATCTGATTATGATACACATTTGAAATTCATCCAGACATTAACCTTACGACATATTAATATATTATATTACATTTTGGCTGAATTGCATTGATTATTATTTCGTTCGACGTCAGTCCTCACTACATTGAACTTAACTAAGTTAGCTTTAGGTTTAGTTCAAATATATATATTATTCATAGTACATTACATTGAATTATAATGTAATACCTATGTGTTTTATACAAATATGATGTAGGGCACGTCTATATTAAGACATATTATGGATTGAAAAGAAATAAATTGTTCTTTTAAAATGAATAGTAAGAACATTTTTCATAATATACAAAATATAAATATATTGTAATAATGTATAACTACGAATTTACGAATATTAAGTAATAAATTCTAAGAAAATAAAATTCTGCAGGTATTAGCAACCATAGTACCATAGTTTAATGTATTAATTAAATTATCATAATCCATAATAAAAACATTTTCCTATAGATTTGTTAATTTTATTTTACATTATAACTAATACCATTTTTCACCATTTAAACACTAAATTAAATTTAAATGTTAGTACCAATGATCATTACTTAATACTAATGTGTAGGTTTGGTTACTGTTTTTTCTATATCTATGATATCATTATTACAAAACAAAATAAAAGGATAACATAGTATAATCTATTTTTTTTTTAATATATTGTATTTTAGTTAATATCATTTTTTTAATACTTTTTGTTCTACATTTTTTTGTTTTATTTTATGTTCTGTTATTAAAAACTTTAAAATACCGCTTATAAAAGATAAAATTATAAGTTTTTAATATTTTCTTAACTTAAATGGTTGATAATATAATTTATTTAATTTATATTTCAAATTTCAAATTATATTTTCAAAAACTACCTTCAAAGAAAAACCAACTGGAAAGTTTTCAAACTTATTTATATACAAAAATCAGGGTTGTTTAATAAAGGTAAAAATAGAATTTTGATGATATTTTGATTTATATTTTAAAGTTTTATCAAACATTTTTGTATAAGAATATATTGGATACGAACTATTTTTAAAATATTATTCATTATATATATATATATATATATATAGTTTTAGTGAATTTAAATTTAAATTTCAAAATATTGTTTAGTATATTGGTTTTGTATTGTTGTCCAAAATTTTTACATACAATTTAATATTGTGGTGTTTAAATCTAACTTTGTTTGATCTGGTAAACTGAAAAACTTACAGTACACTCTGAAATAATAAATATATTTACTATAGATGTTTTATCAAGAAAACTTATCTTTTAAATTATGAAATAATTTGCGATATATTAAAAGCATTTTTAATATTATATAAACACTAATATTAAATACAAATGAAATATTAATAAACTGCCTTTTTTAATTAATTTATTAACTTGGTTCTTAAATAATAAATAATTAAAAGTTGTAAGCTTATAAATACGGATTGAAATATATAAACAAATTGATTATAATATCGTTTCATTAATACTATTATCCAAATTCAAAAATATAGAACCAAATAACGAGTCATATTATTGTATATTAAATAGTTCATATAAGTAAGTAATATAATACGGTTTTGATAAAGTAAATAAAAAAAATAACTTTGTTTTTAAAATATCATGAGTTATATATAAACAATATTAAAATTTAAAATATACAAATGGCATAGCAGTCGATGAAGTGTTATACTTGCACTTCACACAAGTAACTTAATTATTTTATCAGTGATCACTTATTACATAAAAAAAAAGAATTAACATTGATACTCTATTCCTTTCATGACTTTCTAGTCTTACACACTTATCAATAAAAACTTTTTATAATATTTATAGAATACTTTTCAGAAAAATATTTTGTTAAAAACTTCATACCAATAATGTATACGATTATAAGAAAAGATATGATGTTAAAATGTCAGAATAATTTCATGTATTTATAATGTTATATTTTCTTAAACAAAAATTTCATTATTTTCAAAATGATTAAACTGTTAAATGAATCTCTTTAAATAATAGTATGTAAATAATAATGAATGGAAACGTTGGAAAAATTAAACATCACACGCGTATATTCGATTAAATATTGTTAGAACAGTTTCGCATAGTTATTAAATCAGTTAATAAATAATATAAATAATTCAAGTGCATGCTACTGTAATATAATAGAACAGCTTTTTGTACGAAACTATGAACATGCTCCGTCGGTGGCTGCAAAGGTCTACTAATTTGCTCTTTCCGAAACGTATTGTAGTAAGTAATAACTAATAATGAACTGCGGTTAAGAGGTTACTTTAATCATCCTATAACAGTCATCATAAATTTAAACAATTATTACTCGTAAGCCGCTCGTGAACCACTGGATATTATAATATTGTATGTGCACTGTGTACATATTAATATATATATATATATATATTATTATATATTATATTTTGGAAACATGCTATTCTCTGTATTTTCGGTTGGGTAGTTTTAAGTAGACTGCGTAGTACTTTTTTATTATTATTATTATTATTATTTAGAGGGATGTATCATAATGTTTGAAATATGATTACACATGCAACGTAATTTACATATCGTAAAATAGTATATTGCACGGTTAAATATATTTTCTAGCCCATGTGTATACAGTTCAACAATAGAAACAATTTATGTGCACACCAAAACCGTTTGAAATACAATAACAGTTAGAGATTAGGTACGTGCGGTACAATAATAATAACATAGTGTGTACGTGCGTGATGCTACCACTGTTCTTGTGACAAACACACTGTACCCCTCACAGTATTATATTCGCATATATACTTTCTTATTATCATACATAGTGATGATGCCTCGGCGAATAATAATTATACTCGTGGGTCACAATGATTAAATATTGTGGTAAATGTATAAAAAATATTTGCCATAACACGTGACTTGCCGATAACTAAACACTATATTTTGACCATCATTATCATATACTCACTGACCTTCGTACGCGAAGCATGCGACACAATTTACTCGATTTAAATAAATTTAATAGACAATTTATTTCAGTATAGGCTTCGGTGCATCACAGCGTAGTACCCGGTCAATTATTGTAATAACAATACTATTATGTTGTCGTGTTTGAGTTAATCGTTTTATTACATTAATTCATATTAGTTACGCGCAAATCATTTTGATATCACCACCTCGAATTTCGAGCCATGTGCCCTGCGTACCTACTATCTACCTGACCGCGGCATACGCTAAAACCACACTAGTTTATTATTATAATGTTAAACAAGAAACCGTACTGCATCACGATATATGCTATCATAGGCGCAGAAGGTTCGAAAGCTTTACCGTTTAATCTCTGGAGCTTAGATGTTTCGCCCTTGCTCGATGTATACAAGGGACGTCTCGAAACTCGTTAGGTATAATGAAATATTCATTGTTCGTCCGCGTTAATAACTGGTCTGGGATTTAAATCTACCACGTTGAGTCGAAATAATACATAATGAACCTCTGTAAAAAGACTTCGATATAATCTTAAGATAAATTCAAAATAATAACATTTAAATATAATATAAAGGTCAATGATAAGTTATTTATAAATTGTATGTGTTTTCAATCGTTTGGCGCAGAAGATTACATGGTTTCTATCGTCCGATAGTCAGGTTCAGTCATAAGACTGTACGATCAATACTCATATTGTAGGTTATAATTTATTTCTTACAAATTGTTCATTCGTGGCTGATGATTATAACTAAATTTAAAGAATAATAATTTCAGTTATTATTTTTAAATAAAAACATATAGTTACTACATCATAATTACAATACTTAATTTTTCTTATTACTATAATACTGCATTAAAAAAAAAAAAAAATCTTTAAACAATATGTATAACTATAACTCTAGCTATCATTGATTTTAATGTATATTAATATTAATATTGGGTATATATTATTAAACGATTAGTAGTCGTTATTCATTAGTCGCTGTTCTATATTGTAAGAATTCATTTTACATATACATTGGTTTAAAATAATAATATACGCGCATGCGGTAACAAAATACAAGATATGTTATTAGGCTGACTATTATCTATCAAATAGAATAT
This sequence comes from Aphis craccivora, assembly GCA_009835225.1. Classification (NCBI taxonomy): domain Eukaryota; kingdom Metazoa; phylum Arthropoda; class Insecta; order Hemiptera; family Aphididae; genus Aphis; species Aphis craccivora. The sequence goes on from VUJU01001749.1 coordinate 20,241, forward strand.
TAAATATATAAATAATTAAATACATCACTATACAATGCAAATTAAAAGAATGCATACAATTCCAAATATAGCAATCAAAACTTATAATTATTGATCAATCAAAAATAATTATTTATCTCAATGTTAACCGTTTAGATTGAATAATAATTTTTATTTTTACTATTGTATGCATCTATATTTCGCAGGTCAAACGATAGTCTCCTCCAATATTTATACAAAAGTACATCTAAAAACTCTCTTAAAAATATACAATCTACCATTGGAGAAAGAATTAATATGAATAAATATCATCCCTCTGGAAAAATTAAAGCAAAAATAACTAACAGATGTATTTATTATGAATATAATTGGTTTAAAACCAGTTAGATAGTTCCAGATGTATGCATTATTTTTAATGTTTTTAATAATTTTTTTTTTTTGCCATAATGTAATTTAAATTTATTGATTTCTATTATCATCTGAAATTTTTAATTGTAACTTTTTTTTTCATACTTGAATCAACTATTTTTTCTCATTTGCATATTTCTGTCTTAAAAAATATTTATCCAAAAACAGGTTAATTTTCCTAGAATTTATTTTAAAAATATGCATGGTACCTACATGACGTAAATCCATTTTGTAAAGGTTTGTTCAACATTTTTGTTTAAAAAAAACTAAATAAGTCTTAAACATTTAAAAACTAATCTCCTTTTAGTTAGGTTGGATAGAAAAATGTGTGATATTACAATCTTTTGTCTATCTTGGTAGTAGCATTTTTTTAATAATTACTCCTAATCATACACTTAAAATAACAAAAAAAAACACTGGCTTAATTTTTATTTAGACATATTGTACTCTTCAAACTATTACCGATATTGTATTATTGATAAAATATTACTTACACTTCATACCTAAAAAAATATTTGAATGCCTCAAATTCCAAATATAAAAAAATTTAATTTAAAAAAAAAAAAAAAAAAACTATAAAACTTTATTAAAATTTTTTCAGCCTATATATAATAATCTTAAAAACTGATAAATTTGTTAGTTTATATTTTTTATATTTTACATAGTGCAGACTAAATTGTTTCACGAAAACAGCATTTATTTTATTACAACTTATTTTTAAAATAATAATTTATTTTTATTATTATTATTACTATTATTATTAAGTAGCTAGCTTCATTTTGCGAAACAAACAATACTGTAAACAACACTATTCTTCTACCAAAATGTGAAACGGATAAAGCAATGCAGACGCCATCGTTTTTAGGATACAAAACAATACTTTTGATTTATATGAAATCCCTTAACACTTTACATTTTTTCACGTATACAATTTATACAACAAAATGATTGTTCTTCATTTTACGTAAAAAAAAAAAAAAAAAATAGATGCAAAATACATACAACGCTTATAAGTTTTTATAACGCATAGTAAAAGCCTTGCTTCGAACTTTTTAAACAATATAACTATAGAACATTATAATTTTAAAAGTACTATACAAAACACGTTCATAACGTTGTACAACAGATTATAACTTATGATTATTGTATTATTTATTATGCCTATAAATTGTTTTTAATTTGTGTTATTATTTATTTTTGAATCACTATAACGTATATAAATAGCTATCTCTTTAATATAATAATCATACATATTAAATATATTGAATATCATAAATGCATTTGAAACATTTGATTATTTATAATAAATATAAATATTAAATGCCTCAAGTTAAAATATATATATTGATTTTTAAATATTTAGTCAAAACCGTTTTGCATTTAAGTATTATTTAACTAGAAATTTAATAGGTAGTTTTATTTAAATTAAATTATTATAAAATTCACAATATTCCATGAATTTTTAAATTTATTTTAAGATGTTATGTATTTTTACTGCGAATCTATTTTTACTGTTTTGTAGTATTTACAGAAAGATTTTATTATTCTTTGAATTATAGTGTAGATAAGTGGATTATAAGTGGAGATAATGTGGTAAATATATATATATATATATATATTAAAGGGATTAAATAATAATAATATAATAAATGCAATATTTGCGTAAAAACTTATTTCAACCTACTTTAATACTATAAGTAAAACAAATGACTTTAATAGGTATATTAAAAAAAATTATCATTAAATATACTTAAGTAATAGGCTGACAGACCGTATCTAGTCAGAATTATTTTTCGTATACAATGATATATCATTAAATATAAATTTAACACACCCAAAATATTGACTCATTCGATACCTAATGTACAACAAAGTGGTACCTACTTGCTTACCTTTTTATATAACGCATTTCAATGTTAATTTTACTAGACTAGTAACAGGTATTGCGCTCAATCGTTCGATAAACATTTTTAAATATAATTTAATTGAACGTTCACGATTGTGTATTAATAGAAATGATTTTCTAAATTGTATTTTATCAATCTCATGACACACTCACGAGATCCCCAAAATTCTATCGACAGCAAATTGAACAGTTACGCAAGTTCAGCCAACTGTATTTTATTATATTAACACCACTCTGCATATAATTCTGATTATTACAACTTAAACACTCTATTGTATTTAACATTTAAAAATCAAAATTTATTTCAATATCAGTAAAACACCAAATGAACATCAATACATCACAATAACAAAATACAGCATTTACTGCAATTGAAAAATTAGTATTAATTGTAATTAATTATAATTTGAACAATGGGCCAAAAATATCTTTTGATTATTCATAAAACACTTGTAAAACGTGGTGACAGACACAAAAAAAAAAAAAAAAATAAGAAACACACATCATTGTAAAATCAATACATTCATCACTCCGTTCACAATCTAAATATATATAAATATATCTATGATAAATTCAGTGTGTTCTGTTACTTCGAGCTTTTCTACCCAAACAACAAAATCAATTTTTTTCGCTAAAGAATTGTTATGCAACATTTAATTCGTTAACAACTAAAATAAAAACTATGAAAGTTGAAGTATTAGAATTTATCACTAATACAAAACCATAGCCACCAAAACCTCTATCTCCTTCATTATTTAATAATTCTGTAAATTAATTTGGTATATTTTGCAAGAAATTTAAATAAATATTTAATTAAAGTTTAATCGGAATCAAACTTACCAATATTTCGCAAAATAACTCACAGAATAATTATCAAGGGCCACACATGTTGAGTTATAAATATAAATACAGCAATGAACAACAGACAATTGATGCTATTTTTATATCATCGTATTTACATTATGTTTTTATAATATAATCAATTTAAGTGTTCTTTTAACTAGTTTGGTTTATTGGAAGTCTGTTCAAATCCAAATAATAAAATTGTAACTGTTATTTGTTATGTATATTTTATTGAATGTATGTTATAATATAAAGTTATATAATATATCAGCTGTTCTAATGCGATTGATAAGTTTATAATATTACCGCATTATTTTATATCTTATTACTACCGTTGTTTGTGATTTCAATATCATGCTCAATGCTAACAATGAACTTATGCTCAGACCAAAAAATGTATGTTCAATTATTATTGTTCCATAGCCTTGTTAGATGGTATAATATATCACAGTCCAAGTATATATTTGAATCTAATACTTGGCATTATAAACAGTAAAAATATTTCAACAAATATACACAGATGTCTTTGAAATTACGTAGGTATTCCATAAAATTTAACAAATTCTAATTTAATTAATTATTTATAGATTTTAAGTATTTTAAAGAATTTGTATAATAATTATACAGAGAGTTGATAACTGTGTAAACTGTGTAAAAAAAAAAAACAAACAAACAAACAAAATGGCAAGGATCCATTTTTAGTGCCCTGGCGGAGTGAAGCACAAAATAGGAATACGTTTTACTAAAGGGAATGGTGAGGGGTGTATAACAAGCCAGGACAAAATTGCAAACGTGTTTCGATTACGTTAATACCGTCTGTGCTGTGTTTTGTGTATTATGCGTTACAGAATCGCAAAGAAGCAAAGTCTATTTTTCACTCCACTCTATCCTTACCACCTACATAGCGGTAATGAACCATTAGAATTCAGAAAACACAGACGTGAAAGACATCTGCCGTTTTAATGTAATTCAGGTAACTTTTTTTTTTCTTATTTTTGAATGTCCAAAAATATGCGTTGAGAAAACAACGAAAAAATTAGTCTGGGGGAAATAATGTATTCTACAATTGACCTAGAAAAAAGAAGCGAAAAATCTCCCTAATATAACCACATTTTGTTTAAAAAAAAAAAAAAAAAAACATTAATAATTATGATTAAAAAAGTAATTTCCTTGAATGAATTTATATTAATGTAATGAAGACGTACACTTATATATAATCTAATAAATGATTATATAACGTAGGTACATATTACGTTGCTATTTTAAATTGCACACTATTAAAATCATATATATATAATAGTAATAAATTACAAATTATAGTTATTAATATTTTTATTTCAATAATTTGCTTTGTGCAAAATTACTCAATTAATAATGCAACTATTCATAATGTTAAATGAAATTTGATATTCATCCGTAAAATAATTATTTTTCCTTAAACAATTTTTGATATTTTATTGTAATTGTAAAAAAAAAAATATAACAATACATGTTTGAAATTTTAACTAAATGTTAATTCATTTTATAATTTTATATTTACGGTAAAATCTTTATATTGTTGTATATTAATTCGGCTATTTTTAAGTTACTAAAGGGTATAATCAATTTTTTAGTTTTTTATAAACATTGATTAAAAATTATTTGCAAGAAAGAATTGTTTGAAAATATGTAAAAAAGCTTCACATAATTTATAAACTTTTAAAGATAAAATTAAAATAAAAATCATAAAAATTACAGAAAATCATAAATTATTTTGTATTTAGAAATGTTAAAAAATTTTTTTTTGTACCTTACGAGATAGATTTGGAAGTAGATTTGAAAATTTTATAAAAGTTAAAAAAAAATTCTACCAGAATTTTTCATAAGTATTTAAATTAAATTTTTACAAAATTCAATATTCAACTGTAAAATAATTATTTTTAAGCAAAACATTTTTATATTCGATTGAAATTTAAAAAAAAAAATACTTGACATTTTCACTAAATGTTTAAATTATAATTTTTATAATACAATACAATTCTTTAACTTTTTTTGATTTATTTAAAGGCACGAGAAATGTTAGTTTACTTTTAAATATTGATAAAAAAACACTTTTCATTGGATAACAATTCTTGAAAATTTAGTACAAGATTAAACAAAGAAATTGTTCTATCAATTTTACGAAATTTTTCAAAATCGTAAAAATTAAAAACTATTTTAACTATTATTTAGTTCAAAATGCATAATAAAAGCTTTTATTTTTGTATCTTAGTTTTGAAGATATAATACAAGTTTTTTTGTATGTAATTTTATTATGGAAACATAAAATCTAAAATATATATAAAGACAATTATTTTTTATATACATTTTAAATTCAGATTCGGACGAAATTATTATTTACAATTTCATTACTATTATTAAATAAATAATTATTACGATAAATAACGATATTATTTTTTATTATAGGTAATTTAAAAACATTCAAAGAATTAATTATGTTTTAATACTTTCAAAGAATTCATAAACAATGGGAAAACATTATTGCCTTTCAGGATAAATTATTATTAATTTTCCATTTTCCATTTTTTTTTTTTTTTTTTATGAAATATTTAATATTTTATACTAGTAATACTAGTAGGTACCTATCGTCTATTGATCAAAATTCATTCTTAAAAACCATTTTATATTTATTGTAAAACCAACAAGCTATAAAATATTGCATTTCATTTTACACACACAGTTTAGTATTGGCGTATTGGCCGTTTGTGTTTTTCCTAATTTCATTTATATGAACGTTTTATAAGCGAAAACAGAACAGGTATTTCATATTTTATTTTTGAGTCTATAAGCTGCAAAAATATGGTTATTGCTTTTAAACAATAGTTAACTATTATTTTCTCTTTTATATAAATTGGTTAAATAATTATATTTTATATTTCTTGTGACTTTGTCAGGTAAACATTTTTAATTTGATTTAATTTTTCTGGACTAATGGCACTACTGTTGTATTCTTATTTTTGTTTTTTAATTGTTTTTTTTTATGACGAAATCTTTGAATTATTTAGTTAGCTCAACTTAACTCGACAATACCTCTCCAATAATGTAGGTAAATATTTTTCTTCTACAGTTCGTACAGGTGTACAGGTCATCGGTTAGGTTTACAACTCAGTTGAGCACAACGAAACCCGTCTCGAATACTATATAGTAATATGAGTTTATCTTAAAATAAAATTATATCATTAACAAAAGAGTACTATATCTATATTAAAAATAATTGTTGTTTATAAAACTTATAAGTATTAAGATATTGGTAGCTTTCAAACATAAAAACAGTTATTAACCAATTAAATCAATTTATCGTTTAACTTATATGAAGAAAATTGAATTTAAATGACACTACTCAAAATTAGTATAGAAAAATTTTAAAATTTATTTAGAAGTAGACATATAATATACGAATTAATAGACTACTATTAATATTATTTCAAAACAGAAAGTCCCTAAGCCTAATAAAAAAGCGAAAAACGAAATATGTCGTTGTGCTCAAACTAATTTATTGTAAAAATGTAAATGTACGAAAACGAGTTGTACCCGTAAAGATAAAGTTATTGGTATGAAAAAAAGTACCTAGGTACATATTATTATATTATAAGTAGTTAATATTATCTGATATTTATATTATAGATAACTGATTTTATGATTGTTCCACTACTTCTACTTAATTTTTGTTTTTCTATTTTATGATTTATTTTAACGTAATTATTATGTGTATTATTGAATAACTTAAGTATGAATATTTAATAAAACTTGTAGTATTCATTATTATTATTATTATTATTTTAATACATATTTGATATAATATATAATATATATGTATAGGTATAATAGGTATATAAATGCAATAATATATACTCCTTTTAGTCTTAACTCGACGTATTAAAATAAAGAATTATCTTTTAATAATTTTGATTATAAAATATAAAAAATAATAAATTATCAACATTAAAGAATTCAATTTTTCCGTGTAAGACGAAATATTGAAGTGAAAACATGTCAGCAATTATCAATGGTTTTCATGATGTACTCAACAAAATAAGTTTTATTATAACTTAGGATAGAACAATTTAATGATATTTAGCCGTAAAAGAATATAAAAAATATTTTTCAAGAAGCATAAAAGGTTACATTTTATAGTAAAATAAAGATATTAAGTTTGTGTTTAAATTCAACTAACGTTATATTTATGCTCGTGATTCATTCTGTATTCTTCTTACATTTTAAGAGAATGTTTGTAATCAAATTCAGGAAGTTTGTTTTATCGTGCAAAAAGCAAATGATATATATCTAAAGCTACTATTTGTATATTTATATTGGGGTTAATTCAAACAGCCATCTAATGTAAATGCTATAAAAGTAGTTTTGTTGCCACTGAAATGCAATTTTTATGGTGACGTCTAAAATATAAATTTTTAAGCTGAGGTATAAAATCGATAAAATTAGATACGAAATTGCTTTTAAACATATTTAAAGCCACGTGTATGAATTATATATGGTTTTCAATATAAATAATTTATATTTATTAATATATATAATAATTATATTTTATCATATTATTTATATTTGCTTTAAACGTTTTACCAAATATACATTATTATTTATTATTGATATATTCATGCAATTTTCATATTATATTAATAAAATATAGTACTAAAAATATATATCACTGATTCTTTTAGTTCTTTTACTATTTATAGACCATGTTATGTGAAAGACTTGGGAATTTCTAGAAATAAAATGAAATAACACGATTCTTACCTATAGTTCATTTGTAAAGCGTGGTCTTATAACGCTGAATCGTTAATCACTACTTTTTTGGTTATCAATTTTATTTTTTGTTATCGTTGATAACTTATCTGTAACATTTGAATATTAAATACTTATGACATATAAGTAAGTAAGTATTGATACATTAAAACTTTAAGACATTAAAGTACTTTTGGTTTCAACTTACGTTAAGGCTTTATTATATTACATTATAATTTTATATTATATGATTACTCGACACGATAAAGTAATATACTAATATAACTTAAAATTAAAAATATACAACTTGAAATTGGATTTTTTATTTAATTTTTATTAACAATGTCCAATTGCTCATCAAAACTCATTTTAGGATATATATTATATAACAAAAAATGTTTTATGTTAAAATTATACAAGTTCATATTATGTTTAAAATTGTGATACATGTACCTATATGATAAAATGATGTAGCTAATTATGTAAAATAGTGAGGTGGTTACATCAATTCAACTTAAAAACTTCTTTTAGTTATTTATTTCATTTTTCAATTTATATTATCTTAAGAAGGAACGTCCATGTTTAAGGTGTATATAATTTGTATATTATGATTAATTTATAATTTGATTATTTTGTTGTTTTTTCTTAGGTATCTGGTTTTTCAATTTTTCGAAATACTGATATTTTAATAATTTTTCAACTTAAATTGTCTTAGTTGTATATTTTATGTCAAATGATATTAAGTGTTTCGGTCCTATCATCGTCTAGATCAAAATTCTCGTCACCGGAACTGCACATCAAGATGGCTTTCATGTGATGGTGAAATGATGATTGATGGCCAAGTGGCCAACCAAGATATACATATATGCAGAAAATCATAATAGTAATATATTTATAATAGTCATAGTATGTTTTATAAAAAAAAATTAATTTTGAATTTCACAAATAAGTATTTTCCACTATATGAATAAAAATATATATATATATATTTTTTAATTTTAATTTTTTATGGTAATATATATTGTTATAATTTATTTCTTGTAGGCTGTAGTACAGGACAGTATGAGGACATTTAGTTTATCTGTAGATAATTTGGTAAATAGTTCAATGTCCTCTTAAGCAACACTGTAAACTGTAATTAAAAATTTGGATTTTCTGTTAATAGGATGCACAGTCTATGCTTTTTTTATACCTTAATGATCATAAATAATAACATATTTTTGTATTTACAGCAGTTCACGGGTCACGTTTATGGTATCGTAAACCATTAACAACGGCTATTTTGAAGATTTTTTTATCACTATTCCCGCAAATCTAACAACCATTGTAATTATTGTGATTTTCGTACGATTGTGATGAAGTGTTCCAAAATACATGTCGATTGCGGTTGTTAAAATCAATTATCTGTGGATTTGGCGCTGTTGTCCTGCTCGTCCCGTACTGTGAACGTGCGATGGGAGTGTGTACGTACGTGAGAACATGCTGGTTTGCAAAATTGCGTGTGTGCGCTCTTGGACGGATAATAGTTTGTTTTGCGTGCGTGTGTGCCCGCCGTATAATCACAGACTTATCGAACGACGAAGGCCGCCACCGACGACAATAATATAGCGCGTGCCGGTGGATTTTCAATGGTCTAATCAACGACCGCCAACCGGTGAGTGTGTGCATGTGTGTGTGTGTGTGTGTGTGCTTTCAACAATTGTTCCGGTGACTTGGCTCACGACTACGCGGCTATAATATAATATATATATATATATATATATATACACGTGTATACAAAACAAAAGGTGCATCCACCCCCGTCCGCGTTAACACCCACTCCGACATAAATTCGTCCCTTCAACATCCCGATAATAACTGACGTCAGAGTAAAACCTACAGATTCTCTGGCCGGACGATGACTGCTGCTTCTGATGCTGCTATTTGCGGACCGACGCACACGTCGAGCATTGTGCACGCCGACGTTGTGACGCGAATCTGATTTTCCGTCCGATCAGATCGTTTCAATAGGGACGTGTGTGGGTTCGGTCCAGCGTCGCCGCGTAGACAATGTTTCCAATTCCGTGTGACGATATCGTAGCGATATTATGATTATGATGTTTTCAATCGAATTATAATATTATGCTGTAACGGCGGCACAATAAAATCGTATCAAAAATAATAATAAAGCATACAATACCATCATATTATCGATTACGAACGAAAGCGTTGTACGTACACATACAACTGTGGTATCGAATAACACTGTCAACAAAGTATATGGCAATTTATGTGACTATTGTAATAATACACTCGCGACGTCGAAAATATACCTGAAAACAGAAATATACCTATTTTTTTATTTGTTACGCCTTTGATCGGTAAAAATCCGTGAAAGTGGAGTACGCGTACAATACGGATGCTTTTTTTTCCGCTAAACACGGAATCAGACTAACACGTTATCTTGTCACAATAATTATTATTCGTTCAATTAATGTTATGACAGCATTTCTGTGAAGAAATTCTGTACACCGATCGTTCGACACCATAGTATCTGTTGGACATTTCTCTGCTATCTACAACTTACATGGATCTTAACAATCAGTAGCATTGTGTTCTTCATACAATCGTTATTATACTATTCAATTACCTTTTCTATCACTTTTTACTTAAATATTTGTTTATTATTATATATTTTTTTTTTTTTATGTAGAACGACATAGTGTATCGATAACTTTGTCTCCATTGTTAATTTTAACTCTTAATATTAACTTAATCGTTTTTAATTTGAAGATGATAACTAATTTAATGTAATCAATAACTTAAAACAAATATGGGTATAAATGTAAGTTAAACTATGAATTAGTGATCGTATTTATTTTACAAGGACTTATGTGAGTACATAATATCCAAATATTATTATGCCCCTGTTGATATTCAAGT